>CAUYQG010186535.1:0-40293 GCA_963574415.1 Tarsius wallacei
TATTATGCAGCCATAAAAAAGAACAAAATCATGAATTTTGCAGCAACCTGGATGGAATTAGAGTTTATAATACTGAGTGATCTCTCACAGAAACAAAGATGTGAGTATCACATGTTCTCACTCATAAGTGGACCTTGAACAACTATCGCAATACTATAAGAAAAGGATTGACAATGACGGGAAACTATGGGGGTGGGGCAGGGAGGGGAAGGGAGGTGGGATTAACGGTAGTCAATATCTGTCTGGGGATTGGGGGCACACCTCATCAACAAGGGTACCTGCACAATGCATATTTGTATAACTAACCCTTAACTGTACCCTATGATTTTAAAATAAAAAATATATATTAAAAAAAAGAAAGTGCAAAAGATAAAATGTTGGAAGTCAATCCAAACTTAGAGAGAGGTATGACGATTTACCAAAGTCCTGAAAAAAAAAAGCTCGCTCAGTATTGTAGGTTATATGATGAGAAGGTAAGCATTGTTCAATTTACTCTTGATGAGTTTTTACAAAAGTATAAAACATTTTTATTCTTGCTTCTAATGCTTTACATTATAGTATACTAAAGAAATATTAGTTTACCATATTTTTTCATTTCCTTATACATTTATAACCAATAGCAATAGAGTTTTCAATGTTTTGACAACACATTTTAAAGGTCACAGAATAAACCTATGCTTTTTCTATTGATTATTACTGCTTTGCATAGTCTCCCCTCAGTCATTTTTATTTTTTCTCACTAACTCATAGTCACTTAGGATTTGGAAAATTAGACAATACAAAATATGTGATCACAATTAAATATAGAAAGTGATTAAAATTACAATGTTGGGCAGTCTAAGCATGTGCCATTCAACCAAGCATCAAATTACAACCTATGACAAGTTTTTCTAACATTTTTAAGTGTTAGGACATCAGCAACCATCATCTAGCCACTGAATTCTGAAGGTTCAATAAAAATGTTGAGGGCATTTCTAGTATTTTCCTTTCCCCCGCTACTAAATATAAAAATACTTTTTCAATGAGTAAATGAAATTGGGCAATGTGTAAATAGACACCTTCCTCAAAGGCACAAGTTAGAAATCCTTTCATGACTCCTGGCTATGCTGTCAAGACAGTAAACACACCACTAGCTCCCTCTCCAAAAATCAAACCTGGAGAAACTATAGAAGCTAAAGAAAAGCATGGATTCTAGGAAACAGTAGAAACAACCACACACACACACACACACACACACACACACACACACACACACACACACAAAGAAGGAAAGAAAGAAAGAATGAATGAAAAGGGGGAAAAGAAATGGTAGACTCCTGCCAACATTGTTTAGTTGCTGTGTGTTGGAGCTGAGCCACTGCAGTTTGGTGTCCAGGGGAGTCCAAGTGACAGTGGAAGGATAAGTGAAAGGGAATCCCTTGATCCTCTCTCTTTTTACCTCATATTGCGTTGATACAGTCGCTGCCCTTTCGTTCCCTAGAAATGGGCACAAACAGCCCAAAACACCAGGGCTGATGTTCTTCTCTGTAAGGGGAGTTCAAAAGCCCTGCTTGTGAGAACAGTTAATGAAAGCAGGAAGTGGGTGCTGGCACAGGAACTGCCCTTGGCATTCAGTTCTCCGGCCACTTTCCCTCCAAACTTGCATGGCTGGTAAAATGCCACCTCAGAAGGCTACCTCTGTCTAGGGTTGCATCTTTCTAAGTGTGGAAAGGGGAAATCCTGCCCAAGAAGGTTGTCTGGTACAATGGCAGACACAGGAGTCACCAAGAGGGGATTTTTGGTATTTGGGCTTCTCCTCTTTAAGGCTCATCTGTCCCTTCTCTTCAAACTCTCCAAAACTGGTACAGTTAGAGGCATGAACTTCAACTGCTTTCCCATGGGTGTTTCTGACTGGGGACCAACAGGAACCCCAGTAATGCAGAAGCCAAAAAGCTAAATATATGCCACTGAAGCAGAATTGTTGAGATCAATATCTCCAAATAGTCTGAAAAAATATATTAAGGGAGAGATCATGGGAAGTATTTGTTACATAAATAATAAATCAGAAATCATGAAAAAGTAGAAATATCAAATAAAATACAAACACATAAAAGGCATTATAGGACAAACAATGGAATGCTTTGAAAAACTTTAATGAGTTAGAGAACCTGATTTAGCAATTCTTCAAGAAATTATTTTTAAAAAGTAAAAAAGAAAATATACGCAAAGAAAAGTAACAGATATGTAGGGTGGATGAAGTGTCAACATATGCATAACAATACCAGATAGAAAAAGAATATAAAGAGAAAACATATTTTTAAAATCATAACTTCTTCAGAATTAATAAAAGATAAAGACTTCTGTTTGAACTTTTTAAACGGCACAGATAAGAAGGAATTTAACTAGTGAGATTTAAGAATATCAAGTACAAAGAGAAGATTCTAAAAGCTTCTAAAAGAGAAGATTCTAAAAGAGGGAAATAATAGATCATTTATGAAAGGATAAGATTAATATCAGACTTGCCAACAGCAATACTGAATACTGTACACAATATAGTGATGTTTTTATATATTAAAGAAAAAATTTTATCCCAGAATTTGATAAAATCTAAAATGTCATCAAAGTGTGAAAGTATAATAAAAATATTCAATGATATATCAGATCTTAACAATTTTCCAGCGATCCATCTTGAAAACATTCTTAGAGATAGTATTCAAATAATATGAAGAGAAAGACTAAGGAGATATTTTTGAGAGCTATGAATTGTAAAAGTTACCAATGACCTATAAAGTTTATTCTTCATTGAATGCACAAGGCAAAACAACAATGAGACAAGTAAAGACCAAAATAGCAATAAAAAATACATCTATTATAAACTCCTAGGCAATGTCAAAATAATGTAGTGTTGAAGGAGATAATATTCTGAAATAGCTATCATTTTAAACTTGATACATTTAAGAATCCAATAAAAGTGAATAAAATTGAATATGAGTTTGAGTCAAGTAACCACCATAAGGACAAAATTATAAGGTACAACTTTCAAAACTATAGAAGAAAACCTGAACTATCCAACGGACAGCCAAAAAAAAAAAAAAAAAACAAAGGAAAAGAAGGAAGATCCTCTAAAAATCAACCAATCAATTCTAAATAATAAATAATACACATATTTTGATGTATTTCTAATAATGCAATATAATCATAAGTTAGGAATAAAACAAGAGTTTTAAAAATTTTAGAAACTAAATAATGTATTTCTAAATAATCCTTGTGAGAAAGGAAATCACATAAGAAATTAAGAAATACAAAGAGAAATCTCCATCACTATTGATCAGCTTTTTACGTATCTAAGACTTACAAAGACGTAGAATAGTTATCAAAGCTGACCAAAATGCATTCATATTTCCTTGAAATTATCAGATCCCAGATATTTTATGAAACTGGTTGAAAATGGCAAAGACCATGGCAAACAATCCTCTCTTAGTGGGGATGATTCCGGAAGGTTGCCTCCTCCTACCAATCTACTTAGAAAAAGATCAGACCACTCATATAAATGCATACATTGTAACTGGGTTTCTATAAGACTCTTTCCTTTCTTTGGAGTTTTTTTCATAGAAATTCCTAGTTCTTGATGATACAACATAGTATTCCAGATAAGCTATAGTCCTGTAGTTTTATATTAAACCAATAGCAAATGAAAACTAGTTTTCGAAAATTCAACAACAAAAATGCATCCAATAGCCAAGAATTTGGTCACATGTGAAACTCAAGAGGACATTTTTATTCTTTGTATAGAAAATGAAGAAGAAATATTGCGTATTTAGAAAGAAAGCTATAAAAGTAGAATAACAAAAGTAAGGAAGTGAGAGATGGAAAGTGAGTAGACTAAAGAAATAATTAATGCCTTGGAGATGGAAAAAGTCTAGGACAGGAAGTAATAAAATGATAGCGCATTAAACATGCTGGGTGGAGAATAAATTCTAAGTGTTATGGTTCAAAAGAAACATGAAAAACAAACTTTAAACAGCATAAGACTCTTAGGAAACCTGAGTTCATTTGTTCTTCCTTCCTCCCTCCTTCTTTCCCTTCTCTCTCTCTCTCTCTCTCTCTCTCTCTCTCTCTCGTGTGCACAGGTTTATCAGGGACACCCACAGTCTCCCACATAACCAAGTTTACTTTTCCTAAATATACTCATGCTAGTTCCCTGAGGGGGAGATTTAGCTTCAAGACATAGTCCAAAACTGTGCACTTGCCTCTGCCCGCTGCTGCAAATCCAAAAATAGGGAGTTTATTGTGTCCCCAGTTTTTATTTAAGATTTTGACTTCCTGAAACTTGACCTATAGTATAATGCACAGGTTACCAAACCAGGTAAATGGAAGGTCTCAGTTACATTAGTGTCATTAAAAGCAAAACAAAGACTGGAGTTACACATGTATAACTTCTTGAAAGGCAGTCAGTAGGCTAATTTTCTGAGGGCCACAGACAAATATGAGCCAGGACTTGCTGTGATTTCCTTCTCAAATAAATACCTGCTGAGAACCATAAATCACCCATATTTGAGTTAACTGTGTTTCTGCCAAAGGCTGATAGGTGCCACAGAAACAGTTAAGCTAGTTTCTGAAATGAACAATTAATCCCAATGTTGACCTCCTTCATGTATCATGGACTTTATGTTGGACCCACACATCGCCAAAATTCATGAACTTTATTGGATTCATTTCCATTTCCAAATTGTTTAGCCCTATATCTTTAACTATAGGTGCCTTACCATAACTATAACACTTTCCTGGGGACTTGGAAGAGTTCGTGTTCACTTGTTAATGCTCAACAATCAGGAAGTGGATTCAACACAGGACTACAGGGAAAAGATGATGTAATAATATTTTAAAATACATTTATGTAAGTGATTTCTATCTCCCTCATTCAACCTATCCAAAAAACCACCTGAGTGGTAGCCATTTATTCTTAGAAGGTTACTTGAATCCTTTAAAAGTATGTAAGAGAAAAGTTCTTCCCAATTAAACAAGATCATCTATGATGGTTAGTTGTCACCAACTATATAGAACACATTCTGAGCATCTTAATTGGTCAAAAAGGCAAATGATTTCAGATATTGCCCCTAGAGTGACCTAACATTCCACATACAAACAACCATTCTCTCTTTGGAAAGAGGTGGATTTTTACCCATTTTTCCCATTTCCCAAAGAAGGCTAACAGAGAAGCAGATCGATCCAAGAGGTGTATTTAGGATTTTAGGAGCCTAAGACAAGGTATGAGGTATACCCCCAGCTCCTGGGTCTCTCTAGAACAGACACTCTGATCATAGGAGGACAAAAATGTGATGTGGAGTCATTTCTTGTCCTGATGGTGACCAGAAAGCAACACACAGCTAAGGAGAGAGTTCTTGTTAGTCCTGCCTCACCCACTGGGGAAGCCATATAAGTCAGTATCCCCAAAAGGGGTTCACTAGGGGAAAACTCTATCCACTTTCCTTTCTGGACACTATAGTAGAAGAAACATCAACAAAGTTAGCAGCTGATTCTCATTGCTACCATAAAGTAGTTACTCAATGTTCAAGTGCATGTGTTGCACGCAACTTCCAAGTGAAAAACTGTTATTACTCTTTAAAAATGTCTCAGGAGACTGGGCGCAGTGTCTCAAGCCTGTAATCCCAGTCCTTTGGAAGCCCGCGGGTTCGAGACTAGCCTGGGCAACATGGTGAGACCTTGTCTCTACAATAAATTTTAAAAAATTATCCAGGCATGATAGCACATGCCTGTAGCTCCAGCTACTCAGAAGGCTGAGGTGGAAGGATCACCAGAGCCCAGCAGGTCGATGCTGGCGTGGCCATGAGCATGCCACTGCACACCAGCCTGGGCGACGGAGTGAGACTCCAACTCAAAAAAAAAAAGTAAAAAGAAAAATAAAAATGACTCAGGAAAATATACAAATCCTCCCTAGCTAAAGGATACTTAAGGTCCCAGATTATTCTACATGACAAGTGCACTTCCTCTCCACATGCATCAGGATGTGGTCAGTCTAATACAGATTGTTGTATTTAGTCAGTGATCTTGAAAATGGCCTTTCTACTTTCTCAAAAAAGATGGAAGCCCATATCATCTTCTAAGTACCCAGAATACAATTTTCTTTCATATGAGTTAAAACCTCTCCTGATCTAACTCAAAAGGCACAAGTGGAATGTATTGTCTCTCATTACACTGCAATTCACTTTCAGAATTGCTTTCATTCTGCTGTTTCTCATCTTCAGCTTCCTTCATTCTACCTTTCTCTGACTCCTTCTTTACACTGGAGTCACAGAGTGTCTCACTCATGATAGTTTAATACTTATTTCTGGTCTCCCCCAAATCATTAAAATTGCATTATTTTCATAATGGCTGATGAAAGCTCTCCAACCTGGGTTATCATATATGTTTGACATGCAATAAAACCTGACTGAATTGCTCTTGGAACAGGTTATGGTACAGTCTGGTGCAGTTTTATATTCTCAGTTGCCAGAGCTGCCCAGGATTTCAAAAAGAAGTCTAAAACACAGAAAGATTTTAAGGCCAGGTCTTACATTTAAATTAAAGGAAAGAATGTGTCAAGGGATTTCTCACCAAGGTATAGCATGAGAGGAAAGAAAGTTTTCTCTAGTTATGGACAACTAAGTATGATAGTAAAAACCAGATTAAACTGGGGTATACACAGTAGCAATTTCTCTCATTGAAACATGGGAGAAGACAGATAGGTATTGCTTATAAACTTTAAATTGTTGCAAACTTAAATTTTTCATTTAAAAATATTATCCTACTATTTAATTGCTCAGCAAAGTTGTTAAAGTGACGAAGATGATTCTTGTTTAATTCCTTCAATATGGCAGGAGAAGTTAAAGTTTTAAAAAAAGTAAAAAAAAAAAAAACTTCTGAATTTAAACAGCTCGAATTCCCATTTACGAAAGACAAACAGGCAAAAGAATTTAGGGTCCTTAGCGCTTATTATTTAAAACCAGCCACACATCTTGGTCTTTGCACAGTAGTAGGGACCGAGCTAATTTAATGAAACCAGTGAACAGGGTTGCACTTGTGTGGTGTGAAGGTGATGGGCTTTCAGATAAAGTTGCTCTGAGTGGAAATCAGTGTAAGGAACACCTGGTCTAACTCCCAGCAGCGCATTAGTTAGAAACTGGAGAAAGACCCACTTTTATAACCACTAATGAGCCCCAGGTGAAAACTCTGTTAACGAGACAGCTCCTTTTTTCAAAATTTCCAATGTTTTGATTGATGAGCAAATTGTTTAGAATTCTTAATTTTCCATTACATTAAAACATAACCTTTGTTTTTCCTCCCAACTAAAACCTTTTTTGTCTCTAGCTACCAAATGCATGTCATTAGTTATAGAAAAGACCAGCTTCCGTTTGGGGAATCACTTGGCGAGACAAACATACTTGTGGTAGTTTGAGTCTGCAGGGTGTTTTATGATCGGAAAGAGTAAAATAGGGATCACTTTGGGGTTTCAAGTGGCTAATTAAACACATACTGTTGCATTTTCTTACATTTGCAACATTGTTAACATTTGATAAGAAATAAACTTCTAAAATATACTTCAATATTTTAAAAGAAACTACCTGTTTAAGTTTGTGATTAAAATGTGAAAATGTACAGTTATGTCAAGTCTCAGGCTCTGAGAACTACTGGCTCTAAGGAAAAAGAACCAAAGTGTAATTTACTGTTGTTTAATATCATTCATTCAACATATATTTTTCACACATACACTGTTACCCTGTACTAAGAAATAAAAGTATACACAAAAAATTCGGTCATACTGCAATTTTAATTAGGACCAAAGTTGTTAAAATATATGGCAACATTTTGAGCTTTTTAAAAAAATTGACCATTATTTCTGCAAAAAGCGATTTACTGAATACCCATTGTCCACCGGGCAGCACAGCAATAGATAAAGCAGATATGGTCAATGCATTCATGGAGTTCTTAGTATAGTACTGTTGATAAACACTGAGCAAGGAAACATCAAAATTTCTTTAGTTATGACTAAGTTCCATAAAGGAAATGTCTAGGGTACAATGAGAATGTACATAATTGAGGAACTTAATATTTACTGAAAAATCAATGAAGACCTCCTTAAAACCTAAAAGATAAATAGAAATTAGCCAGGTGAAGAGAAAGGGAAAAAGAACTTTCCACATAAGCAGATAAAGCTTTGCCAAGGCCCTTAGGCAGGAACAAACAGAAGCAAACCACTGGAATAGAGAAAAGATAGGAACCTCTGTAATGGTTTACATTTTCCTATTTTAATAAATAAATGTTCTGAACATGTGTGAAACTTTCCTGACTTATTCAAGTCACCATTTTAATTATCAGTAATTATGCTATGATAAGAAATGTGTCTTTAGAAGTTATAGAGATGCTCCTAACATAAATGGTCCCAGATAACTGTGCTTCTTGCATCCTTATATTTAATGTATCTGTATTCTTTTTTTCCCTCATCCATTACTTTTGATTTCTGATAGTGTTTCTGCTATTAACACTGCTCCTATTGTCAATTTTTATTTTATAATCTGTTGTGGTCTGGAAATCTAGTAACATATGTCTATTAGATATGCAAAGAAGCAGAAAAATGTGACCCATAACCAAAATTAAAATCAGTCAATATAAACAAAGGAATAAAAAATAATACATTTTAGAGCAGGGAATTAAAAATAGTTACTATAAATATGTTCAAAGGATTAAAAATATATAATAATAAAGATTAAAGGTATAAAAAAGAATCAAATGGAATGTCTAGGGATAATTTGTATGAAACAAACTAAGTCATTAGATAAGAGACTTATTAGACTCTATAGAAGAAAAAACTCAAACAAGCAACAGAATAACTTGAAGAAAAGCACAGAAATTTTTTAAATGTTAGCACAGAAAAACAAAAAAGATTAAAAGTTTAACCAAACCTCAGAGGTATGTGGAACAATACCAAGTGAGCTGTTATATAGCAATTAGAGTTCTAGAGGAAATAAATAAGGAGAGGGTACAGAAAAAAATTACAGAAAAAATTATTTTAACTGAAAAATTCCAAATTGGGTGAACAATATGAACCCACAAATTTAAGGAAGTCAATGCATCCAAAGCAAGATAAACCCAAAGAAAACCACACCAGAGGCAGGCCATAATCAAATTTCTGAAAATGAATGTGAAAGTCATAAGAGAAAAATTACAGAAAATTATAAAAGGAGATATTTTTAACATTACATAGTGGGAAACAAAGGAAACAGTGATTTATGATTCCTCATTCAAAAATAAAGGAAAGCCAGAAGATAAGAAAGTATCATTAGTATTGAAAAATTCCACATAAGCTGTAGAAAGCTGGAAAGAGCATCACTCCTACACTAGCAACAAGAAAAATCTAGATAATCTCCAAAATCATAACTTTTCTTGTGCCCATTAGAACTGAAGATACAGAGTAACCAACTAGCCTGACATCTAAGCAAAGACAGCCACTTCCATAGACAGGCTTACCTGGGGCAGAGCATGGGAAGAAGAAGATAAGGTTATCAAATAATCCAGCATGAATTCAGCTAAAACATTAGACATATTGCTAAAGATCAAGATTACAGTGAAAGTATAGATCTTCTTAGAATCACAGACACAATAGAAGTTTACATCCATTCACAAACTCTCATCCACAGATATCACTGGGTGCTCATAAGGAATATTGCAGCAGGACAGAAGACCTAAGAGCACCTCCTTCTTGACAGCTACCAGTGTGGAAAGGCAGGGAGCGCTAACCAGATTCTTCTTCCTATGGGATACAGAGCCTTAAGCTATTAAGGGAAGAGCAGAAAACTCTGTTACACCTAGGACCAAGGCCAGGATTAGGGTGAAGTAAACAAAGCAGCTAGAGGGCAAAATAGAGGAAGGTATTCACACTATGATTTGTGGAGCTGATGACTTTACACTTGCAAAAAACCTAGGAGTGAGGGTCTCTTTAAACATTGTGCCATTAAGCACACTGATTGCTTTGCCCAGGCCAGAGCCATTCACAGGCACAAGTGAAAACCTATTGCAGCTGGGGGAAAGGAGTAGAGCAAAAACAACTACTACTCCAGGAAAAAGGGTTGAAAACTGACATAAGACAGCCCCTAACACTGGAGAGATAGGATCACTGTGAAAGCTCTAAACCTGAGACCTAGGGGCACAGGGCTGTGTTAGAATGAGGCTGAACTAGAACAACAGATAATGTCTACCATCTTCCACCAGCAAGCTAGCAAGCCTTGAACAAGTAACATCAGTCTACCACTTGGGGACAAACAAGAGCATGGAGCAATACCCCTGAAGTGCAAACTCACAGGAAAGTCTGAAATTGAGAATGGAACAGGAACATTAAGGAAAACCCTCTAGTAATCCAGTCTTCACCCTGACCACAAAGTAATGCTAGACATATTGAAGCCAGTGCTGCATTTAAAGTAACCATAGCAACACCACCACCACTCAAACCCAAATTGGCTCCTAACTAAAAAGAACTTAAACCTCCAATCCAAAGTCCTAACAGAAGAAAGCCTGTACCCATTCTTAGGCATAAATAATAATTATCTAAATCTCTCCTATTCTGCATGTGATGTTTATATTTTAATTACTAATCTTCAACTATTATGAGATGTTTAAAAGAGAGAAGAAAAACCTGTCAAGAGAAAAAGCAGTCAGCAGAACGATACTCAGTTATCTTTTTGATAGATAAGTGTTCAATCTATCAAACAGAAAAATTAAAATGACTATGATTCACAATGAGACACCATTATATGCATTAAAATGGTTAAAATTTTAAAAATTAAAACTGGTAATACCAAAGATGCATAACAACTGGAATTTTCACACACTGTTGGCTGGCATGAAAATGATACAGCCACTTTGGAAAACAGTTTATTAAGTTAAACATATACTTGCCACATTTCCTAGAAAACTCACTCTGATGTATTACCCAAATGTATTAGAAGCTTATGTTCACAAAGTCTGTGCATGAATGTTTCCAGCACCTGTATTCATAGTGCTAAAAACTGGAAGCCTAGATGTTTCTCAACTGATGAATGGTAAACAAAATAGGGTACATACATTCAATGAAAGATGACGCAACAATAAAACAGAGTGGCCTACTGAATTAAATAACAACAGGGATAAAACTTAAATATATTCTTCTAAGTGAAATAACCCCAAATACTATATGCTGCATTATTCAATTTATATGACACTACTGAAAAGAGAACATTACAAAGATAGAAAACAGAAAGCAGATTGGTACCTTCAGGGGTTCATATTTATAAAAACAGACAAACAAAGAAGAAGGGACAATTCATCTTTACAGGATAATTTCAGTCAATAAATGTAGACAAAATGAAGGAAATAGAAAATGCCCATTAAAACACTATAGTAATAATTGCTATAAGCAAGCTATATCAATGAATGCTAAATTAGTGGGTAGACGTCTAAGAAGAAACAGAATATTTTCATAGCCTCTAAGTATCTTCCCCTAAATATTTATTAATTATAAAGAGAGAAATAGTAATTCATAGTAGAGAAACACAGAAGATACTATCCAAACTAAGATCAACAATAAAATATATTGATATTATGAATGCCCTAATATAATGCATTGAGAAAAGCCCACACCTCTATGTTGTTCTTCCCAGTAATCAACATCTTCAATCTACTCACGAGAAAAACACCACTGAAATAAATTAAAAGACCTTCTACAAAAAGCTGAGTAATCATCTCTATATCATCAAGGTCATTGAAGACTAAAAACTTGTCATAGGTTGGAGAAGGCTAGAAAGACATGACAACTAAATGTAATATGAAACCCTATATGGGATGTCAGAACAAAATAAGAAATTAGTAGAACAGTTGGTGAAATTTCATTAAGATCTATAGTTTAGTTAATAGTATTATGTCAATCTTAATTTCTTGGTTTGGATAATTGTATCATAGTTATATAATATGGTAATCTTAGGGGAAGCTGGGTTAAGCATATAGACATTATTTGTACTATCTTTGTAACTGTCCTGTAAGTCTAGGATGGTTTCAAGAAAAAGTTAGTAAATAGCTATAACTAATATGCAAAAGTGTCTCCTCAAAAAGATAGACAAAATCATAAATAGTTGAGGAATTTCAGCAGATAGATGGAAACTAAAAGAAAGAAAAAACAGAAAGGGTATCAGTTACAAAGATTGCTTTTGAGGGACTTATACTAGATCCTGACAGAGCTGAAGGAAAAACCAATGACTTTAAAGATCAATAGAAAGTGCTCAAACTGTACTGAAACTTAAAGATAAATGGTAAAAAAATAAAGCAGAAGAGAACTTCCAAGAGCTCTGGGACAAAGTCAAATCCTCTTATATACTGTACTTAGAACCCAAGAAAAATAAGAGAGACAAAGCAGAGAAATATTTTAAAGTAGAATGGCTGATAATCCCCCCCCCAAAACAATGAAAGATATCAAAACACAGATCCCCGAAAGTAAAGAGAACTAAAATCAAGAGAAATACTGAAGTACCTGGAGAGGGGAGGCGGGAAAGACTGACACCACCACATTCTATATCCAACAAAAATGTCCTTGGAAACGAAAGTCAGGGGAAAAAAGTTTTCAAATAAACAAAAGATGAGAGAATATGTTAACAGCAGGAATTCACAACAAACCATGTTAAAAGATTTTCAGTTGGAGGAATCAGTTGGTAACTTGAGTATATATAAATTAATAAAAGCCATCAGAAGTGGTAAATATGTAGAACTTTCTTTTCATTTTTAAACTTCTGAGGTAGAAAAATGACTTTTTAAAACAAAAATAATTATGTTACTTGTTGGTTTTAGATCATATTAGAGGTACAATAACAACACAAAGAATAGAGGTAAGTTAAAATATATTGTAATAAGGTTTTTCTATTGTAAGTAAAGTGGCACAACGTTATCTAAAGATCTAGCACAGGAGTCCCCAACCCCTGGGCCGTGATCTGGTACCAGTCTGTGGCCCAGTAGGAATCAGGGTACACAGCAGGAGGTGAGCAGCAGGCAAGTTGAGTTCCACCTTCTGTCAGATCAGCAGTCCCATTAGATTCTCATAGGCGTGCCAACCCTATTGTGAACTGCACATGCAAGGGATCTAGGTTGCAAGTTCCTTATGATAATCTAATGACTGATGACATCTCTCCCCACTACAAATAATAGTAGGAAAAATGAAATACTAACCTACTTAATACTAAAACTATTTTATTGACACAAAAGAAGGCAGGAATAAGGAAAGAAGGGGAAAATAGAAAACATTTAAACTATCACATATATAATCAGTTTAACGTAAATGGTGCAAACACAAAAATTAAAAGTCAGAGATTATCAAACTAGATTCCTTTAAAAAACAAAGTACACGTACATGTTGTCTAACAGTAAACTACTGTTAGACTGTTACTATTAGACAACAGTAGCAAACTACTGTTAAACAATAAACAGGAGCAATACTACTTACATAGGATGAATTAGACTATGACACACACAAAAATCAACAAGGATACAGGAATAAATTTATACAGTTATAGGTGTCAACTCATCAAGAAGACATAATAATACATGTAGTAAATTTAATAAATTCCTATCAAAATCCCAGATAATTTTGAATTGTGGATATAGACAAGATATTCTAAAATTTATAAGGAAAGTCAAAGGAGCCAGAATAGTTAAAAAAATTTTGAAAAAGAAAATCAAGAGGGAGAATTCAGTCTATACAAATTCAAGACATTATAGGGCTACAGTAATCACAAGAGTGTGGTGCTGGTGGCGAGATAGACAAATTAGTCAATGGAACAGAATAGAGGGATCAAAGTGGTCTTACACAAAATTCACTTTTTGAAATTTTTATTGTGGTAAGATATAAATAACATAAAATTTGTTATTTTTGCCATTTTAAGTGTGCAATCTAGTGGCATTAATGACATTCACAGAGTTGTACAACCATTGTCACTATTTCCAAGTTTTCTATCACTCCAAAGAGAAACTCTGTAACCCTTAAGCAATAATTCCTCATTCTCCCCTCCTCCCCATTCCCAATAATCTCTCACTTACTTCTTGCTTCTATGAATTTACCTATTCTGGACACTTCACATAAGTAGAATTATATATTATTTGCCTTTTTGGCTTATTGCACTTAGCATAATGTTTTCAATCCATATTGTTGCATATCATATTTCTTTTTATTGCTGAGTAATATTCCATTGTATATATAGACCACATTTCATTTATTTATCTATTGATGGACACTTTAGTTGTTTCCACTTTTTTTTTTTTTTTTTTGAGTTGGAGTCTCACTCTGTTGCCCAGACTGGAGTGCAGTGGTCGCTCCCGGCCACCGCAGCCTATACCTTCTGGGCTCTGGCAATCCTTCCGCCTCAGCCTTCCAAGTAGCTGGAACTACAGGCGTGTGCTACCACACCTGGCTAATTTTTTGATTTATTGTAGAGATGAGGTCTCGCCAAGTTGCGGGCTTAGGCAATCCACTCACCTCAGCCTCCCAAAGCATGGAATTACAGGCTGAGCCACCGAGCCTGGCTTGTTTCCACTTTTAAATAATTATAATATTTAAATAATTAAAATAATAATTATAAATATCTGTTTGAGTTCCCATTTTCATATGTGTATATATTTTTAAAGTTATTAAAATTAATATTTTTTAAAACATGTAAAACTGTATGAGAAAAGCAGCAAATAACCAATTAGAGAACCAAGGAAAAGAGAAAAAAAGTAGACATTTCTTTTCATAGAAGATATAATTGAATGGCAAAAAGATATATAGGAAAAAGTGCTTAATATTACTAATAATCAGATAGTGAAAGATAAGAAAATAAGAAGGTACACACACATGTACAAGACTTACAAAAATTAAGAAGTCTACCAATACCAAATGCTGGAACTCATACATCCTAGTGGAAGTAATTCCACACCATCAGAATAAGAGAACAAAAAAGCATATGTTGTGATTATGCATGTTCCAATAAAAGCTAAATAAAACAATAATAAGTTGCTATTGAATACAGAGAGATTAGGGAGATAACATCGTTTTAGGGCTGTTATCTGATATCTGCTATGGGTTAGGACAAAAGAGCCGTAAATAATTTCATAGTCAACAAAAAACTTTTTGTAAAGTACATCATACAAAAATGTTCTCATCGTCTACACACCAATAAAGAGAGTAGATGGCAGAGAGCACAGCCTTGTGCTTTTGTTATTTATCTTTCTACACTTTTGTCTTTAAAATAGATTTTGTGAATTCCTCGAGAAAAGCAGGAATCAGCAGTCCGTTTCCAAATTCCCTCAGATTAGATGACAGAAAGCTCAAACAAGATGATTGGAAAAAAAGAAGAGGGAAAGAGGGTGGAAAGTCCAGGCTGCCAAGCAATCACCATCTCAGAAGTAGGATTTAGGCAAAACAGGAAGAACTGATCTGCCCCATGATATATCCTCCTGCCTCACTACTATGGCCCCTTCCAGTCTGTGTACCTCTGGCTTGAAATTATCATTATTAGAGTCACCAATAAGGTGATTTGTTTAAAAGTCTTCAACTTTTGGAATGAATTAAATATAGTCAATGACTTAATGATGAATTGGCTTACAATTTTTGACTTTATGATGGATTTATCAGAATATTAAATGCGTTTTGGGCTTACAATATTTTGGACTTATAATGGGTTTATTGAGTCAAAACCCCATCATAAGTAGAAGAGCATCTGTCTCTAAGTTTGGCACATAAAATTCAAGGTGTGGTTCCTTTCTACATTTCCAGGCACATGTCTTATATTTCCCACACAAATGAAGCTATGCTCTATAAACCCTTTTTTTCTTCTCTCCTCTCCCTTCTTCTACCCCTCAACTCTTCCCCACCTTCTGTCTCTCTTTCCTTTCTCTTTCCACAAACCATGTGTGCACATAAGCACACACACACACAAGCAACCCCTATACATGCTGTTCTTTCTACTTGGAAGACTAATTCATTATCTCACCTACACACATGTACACACTTTTGACTGATTACTTCATTTCTCTATTTTTCCCTGTTCCCTGAAAGAACCTAAAAGCCCTCTTGCAGCAGTGAGCACACTTAACATGAAGATCTTGGTTTCTACATCCCTTACTCTATTACAAGGAACAAGGGCTCCTTAGGAACATGGCTGATTTCAAAGACTGGAGAAGAGAAAGTACAAAATAAGTCTAATACATCTTGTGCAAAAAAATAAGTAACAAAGGGCTCAAAAAAAAAAGATGGGGTCATGTCAATGGGCCAAAGGAGACAACTTGAAGGGGCTCATCACAGTCAAATCTGTGACAAGTTGACCATCAAAATGAATAATGAAAGGAATAGATTACTAGTAACTGAACAACAAAAAAGAATCAATGGATTTATACTAATTTTTGTGTGAGTGAGTGTATGTGTGTACGTGTGTGTGAGAGAGAAAGCACGTCCTCAGGTGACAGAAAACTCTATGCATTTTATATGTTAATTAATCAACAAAATTTCTATCCTCTCCTCTCCTCCTCTCGGGATAGTTGACATTTACCCTTTTCCAAATAAGAAAATGTAGAGCAATATGCATGCTCTGGGAAGGTATCTGATATTCAGTATGTTTCAGTATTTCCAATAAAGAAAATCAAAGGCCACAAGGTCAATAAATGTAGCACTCTACAGTTATAATACTCTTTTACACTCAGGCAAGACTTTACAGTTGTTCAAGGCTAACTTGATTCTCATAATGAATAGAGATTTTCAGAATGAGTGACTATTCCTGTTTCAGGAACTGGGAGCAATGAGGCTCATGGAATCAAGTAAATTGTAAAGCCAGAATCACAGAATACATTTTCTGACTTGTTTCAAGATACGTGTTCTATGCAACTTTTATCCATAAAGAAGGTCACTTACAGCCAGGTGCGGCGGCTCAAGCCTGTAATTCCAACACTTTGGGGAGCCGAGATGACAAGATTGCCTGAGCCCATGGATTCGAGAACAGCCTGGGCAACTTAATGAGACCTCATCTACAATACAAAAAGCAAAAAATTTGCCAGGCATGGTGGCACACACCTGTAGTTCCAGCTACTTGGAGGCTGAGGTGGAAGCATTGCCTGAGCCCAGCAGGTCGATGCTGGGGTGGCCTGAGTGTGCCACTGCACTCCAGCATGGGCAACGGAGTGAGACTCCAACTCAAAAAAGAAAAAAAGGTCACTTACAAATGTCAAATGTATTTGATCCATTTCCATCACACAGCAGTAAAGTATGAGGCAACTTTATGAACCTGAGCAAGTTTAAAATCTAATGGTCATGATTAAGTTCCATTTCTGCCACTAATTTGTTCTGTGGCCAACAAATAACAATGCAATATTAGTTTTCTCAGCTGTTTTACAATTAAAAGGATAAAACATGGAACTCCATAACGGAAATAGTTTTAAATAAGCTTAAGTGAGAATTTAAGATCATAGAGAGAATTTTGTTTGGCTTTTGATTTCACAAACACCTCTAGACTTTAAACTAGGATTTGCATGTGGCATTTTTACTTTTGAGGTTTGGGTTATTTGCAATATATAAAACACTGTGAGTTGAATGTGAAGTTTACATTTGCAATGAGATCTTCCTCTGAAAGAACTGAGGCTGAACTACTATTTAACTTTCCATGTTTGGAAAAGGAACTGAAATAAGCACTTAAATCCCTTTCACCCCCCATTTTTGTAATATGAGTCAAACTTCAGGAAAGCTCTCCTCTATCCCTACACAAAGAAAATTTTTATGTTCCTATCTGGTGTAGAGCTATCTAATGACCAAAGAAAATCCCAAGATCTTTTTTCCTGGAAAAGCCACTTGTTTTAATGGAACAGTCAATTTGTCCAGGAGAACACAGCAAAACTTAATTGGCAGCCTTATAGCAGATGGCTTCTAGAGTCTGTTCATGCACCTGATATGGCTAAAATAGTTATTGAAAGGCCAACATGTGGTTTTTAAATTGCAGGGAAATAAATATTATGAAAGCCCCATTTTGAATTTGTGATGTCATTTAGTATTTCGCAAACTATTATTTCTCATACAATTCTGTGAAATTATCCCAGAGAGGACTTGACAATGTTCTTTATATTTGTTCTGGACACTCAAAATGAGTTCTCAATTTAGTTTCAACTTTTTTAAAAGTTAGAACCTTCCAAATTTGTGTTATTCAGAGTCAGTATTCTAGAATAAATGTTTTGCATTCAGTCAAGTACTTTTATGTATTATTCATTCATTTAGCAAGCACTGTGCATCTCCAAAATGCAAGTCATCATGTTGGTGACCACAATAATCAATTGCTGCTCAAATTATGTTAAACTATTTGGTTTCCTATAACACATACAGCCTAGCCTTCAAATAGTTTTTAATGATCGATGATTTCTTGCTATTCCTATTAGAATATCCCCAAGTGAATAAAACAATAAATAACATAATAATTCATATCAACATTAGAATAAACACTTTTTCAGAAGTTATAAACCATTTATTAACCATGACCATTTTTGTTTAATCTTTGATAGAGACAAAGTTCAAATATATAAACTTTGCTTTGGTAAAATGTCTCATGACATTAGGGCTACTGTATTTTAACTAATGTCTCCTCAATTTTCTGGGGTTTTAGTCTCCTACTCTGAAAAACAGAGACTTGGCTCCCTTGGTCCAAATAGCCCCTTCTAGCTGCATGATTCTCTAAACACACTTAATTCAGGAGCTTACAGCCATATGTCAGTTATCATTCACAAAGTTGTCTACATGCAATAAATTCTCAAACATCAGTGCCCAATTCTACCACAAAATCGAATAATTTTCCAAAAGCACCACTTTTTAAAATTAGGAGACAGGAAGGAGGACAAACCCATAAGTGTCAAACATAGTGATCTGGAGATTGTGCTGAGGATGTTCACCAGAACACTTGAGTCATGGCCTGAAGGGACAAGAAGTTTAAAGGAGTAGAGGAAGCAGATGCAGGGGAGAGGGAAGTACTCTGACTGGGAATAGGAAATGGGTTCTGTTCCCAGCATTGCCACCAACGAGCTGTGTGATTTTGGTAAGTCCTTTAACCTCTCTGGGCTCTAGTCTCCCCAGCTTTAAAAAAAATCTAAGTGATGCCCTAGATCTAGTGAAACTCTGCAAAAAAGCTATAACTCATGTGAGACATATGATTCAACCTCTTGGAGTCAAAATGCTGCAATAAATGCTCAGATTCACCAAAAAGAGAAAATGTCATTATTTAGTGCAAGCAGTCTTTACAATTCAAATAGTCTTTCCTACTATCCCATGTCCTAGCCCAGTTTCTTGCTTTTATAGCTGAGTCTTTTGATCAAAACCAATTGTTCCCAAGAGTGTAAGTGCACCTGCTTACCTCCTGAGCCCTTCTAGGAGCATTGCTGAAGCTTTTGAGGGCCCTGGTTCTCCTGTTCCAATCAGTTATGTGGGAAACAAGATTCTCGTGATGCTTCCCATTGCTAAAAAATGGAATGCATTCAGCCCAGCACTCCAAGTCATTAGCCTGGAAGATAAGCAGAAACATAATTGAAACTCGGAACAGCTGCAGTCTCTCCTAGGTCCTTAAATTTCTAGTAATTAAGTACTAAAGGGAACTTAACAAATGTCTTTCATTTGTTTGCAAAGGTCATGAAACAACTGCAAAAAAAAAGGGTTATGTTAGTTTATAGAACACATATATTTATGAAACAATTTTTAGCAAAAAGATGTACTACTTGGCATTCAGGTCAACTTTATTCATACTTAATATGAATTATATCTCTGAGTTAAAAAAAAGTACCAAGATGCAATTTCTGTTTGTCAAACCATTTTAACTTCATATTCAATTAAATTACCTACACAGTGCAATTTAAACCCTTCTATATATGAATATTATTTTTGATTAAGCAATCTTTGGGCGTATTGTATACTTTTGCTTATCTCATTCATGCATTTATTCAAAGAAGGTACCTGGCTTCAGGAGTACCTGGTTCACCTCTGGTGCAGAGCCCCAGGTCAGCATATATTCACTGAATAGTCTCAATAATAGACACTGAAGGTCAGTGACAGCCTCCTTCTGCCTGAGAACTTGTTAATGACAAGACATTCTAGTAATCATCCCCTTTCATCCTGCCCTATACACACACACATACAAAACATTCTTTTAAAAAGAATTTTAGGAGTTTTTATTATTATATTTACTTCCCTGTGTGAAAAATGAAACTACATATATACTCTTTTCTACTTAATTTATTAATCAGTTAAAATGTCTTCAGGATACAATCAAGAACGACTTCTAAGGCAAATAAATATACGTAATATAGTAGATATGCAATTGTTGCAGAGCAAGAAGGATTGCAAAATTGAAAGCCTATGAAATGAATAGAAAAGAAACATAGGGTAGGTATGTTAAAATGTTCGAGTATGGGCAAAGGCTGGTAAAAGCCAGGGCATGGCTTTTGGAACACTATACAGCTGTATAAAACGAGATCATGTCCCTTGCAGCAACATAGATCACGCTAGAGAGCATCATCCTAAGCGAACTGAGAAACAGAAAGCCAAACACGCAAGTTCTCACTTATATGTGGAAGCTCAATGGCCACACAGAAGGAAATAATAGACACTGGGAACACTAAAAGTGAGAGGCAAAGAGGGGGTTAGAGTTCAGAAGTTACCTATTGGGTATGATGTTCACTCTCCAGGGAATGGGCCACCTGAAGCCCAATACCCACCACTACACATTATGTCCATGTAACAAATATGCACTTGTACTCCCTGAATCAAAATAAAATTTGGTTTAAAAGACAACTACTTGACTCGGTGACTGAGAATGTAATCAAAGTAGTTAGGATATGGAAAGCTTAGTCATGCAGCAGCATTTTAAAGTCATCCAGAAGAGAAATGTAGATATTGTGATGGGTGGAAGTGAGTGTGGAGGGCAGATGGAAGTCTATTGAATAGTGCTATACAGTAAGGAGGACTGACACTCAATGAGTCCTGTACTGCAGTAACCCTTATGGCCAATCCTGGGAAGCAGCTACTATTATTATATCTTTATCAATAAAAAGATTTTAAATCTAAAGCTTATGCAATGAAGTAATTTTCTGTAAGTCTCCAAACTAGTAGTGCCTGAGTCAGTGCTCACACTCAGATCTATTCCAATTCCAGCGCTTCCCTTCACTAGGAAACCTCCCAGGGAAATGTTGTCACTTCCTCTTGGATGTATCCCTGAAGTACTTTGTTCTTTCAACGCCTCTGCTTCTACTAGAAAGTCATCACAGTTCTTTGTTTCTCCACTTTCATCCCTCCCACTAAATGCTATAAACTCTAGGGACTTCCCGTCTAATGGAAACATTGATAAATACATGTAACAAAATACAGGTCTTGGTATCTTGTGAATATTGGTATGTCTTCCTATTTGGTTTACACTTTTCCTATATTCTGCCAATGTTGTAGATACACCCTTTCTCTCCAGTCTACATTTCAATATTGAAAGAGGAGATGCAATATTTGGGGTTTAGTTTAGGTTTCTTTATTTTTCTTCTTCTTCCCCCTCCCTCCAAGTTCAGCAACCCTAGCATTAGCATGTGGAAATAAGATGGCATCTGATCTAGAGAGAGATGTGTGGATTAGCATATGATGTAAACTTAAAACTCTGCAAAAGTACAGAACAATGTCATTTTTCTCACTATATATATGTATATGAATATTGTGTGAGAGAGAGAGAGAGAGAGAAAGAGAGAGATGTGTGGGTTAGCATATGATGTAAACTTAAAACTTTTAAATTTATTATAAATTATTCCAGACATATAAAAATCTATGAAGAATAATATGATTCACGCCCAAATATTCATTCATTATCTGAAAAAGTTTAATCTTTCAAATACAGTTGAATTCCTCTAAAGTTCCATTCCTTTAAAATAAAATGAATCAATAACTTGGGATGTATTAAATAGAAATTATAGTACATTCTTCTATTTTACTTTTAAATAAACGTTTAAAAATTTACTTTATTGGAAATGAAAGAGTCTATCAGCTTCTTTTTTCTAAATCTGTGGTTACTTGGATATCTGTCAGTTCACATGCCAATCACCAAAACCAGAAATAACTAACTTCCCCACCAAACTGCCTTCCTCCACGGGTTTCCCCATTCTGCAAGGCACGTCGCAATTTTCCCAAAGTCACCCAAGTTTGATGTATTGAATCGTACTATATAAGATTCTTTCCTTTGCAGCTTCTCCTAAACCTAGCTGGTCTCCAGATGCTGCTGTTTGTTTCTCTGTGTCTGTGTCTATGTTCCTCCATCTTCTCAGTGACATTCTAGATAACTGGTTCTCAAACTGCAGCCCAGGGACATGGGAATTTCTAGGAATCTTTCATAGTGTCATGGGTTCAAAACTATTTCTATGAGCATACTAAGGTGTGATTGATTTGCCTCTTTCACTCTTTCCCTCACAAGTGTGCACTTGTGTGTGACATCACGGCAGTTTTGCTGTATGACAATCGAATGAATGAAAATCCATTTGGCTTCTATTAAGCCAGACATTAAAGAACTCTGCAGAAGTACAGAACAATGTCATTTTTCTCACTATATATATTTAAAAACAAAATCGTTTTCATTAAAATTGCCTTTATGTTAATGTATAATAGCTTTGTTGCTATTTTTTAATGGTTTAATATTTGTTTTAAAGAAGATTCTGTTTTAATTTCAAATACAATAAACATTGACAGATAAAATCCACTTGAAACCCTTTGGGATGCTCCGTTATCTCTAAGAGTATCATTGGACCCAAGACCAAACATTTGAGAAGTGCTGTGCTAGTCCAGGTCTTCGTTGCCTGTACCTAGATTTCTGTCACATCTTCTCAATTTCCCGGCCTCCAGGCCATCCCTCTTCTGTCCACCCACACATAACTACCAAGTTCACTTTCTTAAGAAAACAGATTTTGTGTAATATAATTTCCCTGCTCAGAATCCAATAATATAGGAATCTTTCAATCCTAAAACATTTTTCAATCTTATCAATTCTTTAATTTTATCAACCACAACTCCCCTCCCCCCCCCCCCAAAAACCATCTACTTTAGCCAAGTCAGTTGCACTGATCCTGGAATATACTTTCATTCTCACCACCCAACCTTTGTTTAGATTGTCCTGTATTCTGCTCCTGCCCTGGAGAGTCAGACCTCTCCTGTGCCCAGCCCAAAGCAGCAAAGAGAAGTGCTCGGTTAACAGCATGTGCTTTGGAATATGGCTTGCATTCCAGTTACTTTTACTAGCTATTCAATGTAGGCAATTAACTTTCTGGAATTATAAAATAGAAGATAAAGTATAGAAAACGAAGTACCTACTTTAAATGGCTGTTGTAAAGACTACATGAGGTTGTGTTTAACAAATGTGTTAAATTAGTACTAAGCAATGTTGTTACCCAAATTGCACCGAATATTTTAGTTTTTCCACGTCCAGGAAGGCTTCTCAATATTCTTCACCCAACACTGTTCCCTCTCTTCTGCTTCACTTACTGGCATGAAAGGTTTTGGTACAGATATCTTGACTTCTCTGGTGACTTAAGAAGTGGCCGTGTGAACTAAACCTCTCTCTCTCTCTTTCTATATATGTGTATATCTTATCTGTTTTCTTAGGCCTGCCCAGTGGTGTTACACTTGATTCAATAAGTTCAATATGTGTGTCATTGTTCTTCTGCTTTCCATAAAGTAATGCACATAAACCAATTCTCAGCTGGCAGGGGACAAATAAATACAATTGATCTGTAACCTTTCATTCATCCCGCCCTCCTCAGAACAGCTAGGAAAAGTCTTCCTCTAGGATAATAAATTCATTCGTTTGAAAAAGGAAACTCAAACAGGAAGCATTTTATATAGAGAGGCAGATCTGATGATAGAATCGTCCAAACTATACAAAAGTGAGGCCAAAGGCTGGTTGATCCTGGCTGCAAATCAATCCTACTGTGAAATGACTTTCAGCCATCCCCAATTTCTTAGAAGTGTGCTGGGAATTTACAGGCTCGAAATCTGCAGTTAGGACTCTGTCAGTTAGGGGCATGTGAATTTTTACAAGGTATGGAAAAGTCTCCAACTAGGAGTCCAGACTTGCACTGAGGTCATGGACAGCTGCTTCATGAATAGGAGTGATCTTTTTGCCTCTGAAAATCAGTTTTCTGGTCTACTGGAAGAACTGGGCTTGTTGAGGGATCAAATTAGATAAAAATGCATATATGTACATTTAATAAGATTAATGTGTTATGCTGGAATCAACCTAACATAAAAATACTTCAGAGATTAAAATTCTGAAAGATTTGTGTATGTTAGTCCTGATATACTCCTTTTTTTATTAAAAAAAAAAAAAGCATATTCCTAAATGACCTAAAAAGACAAAGTTATATATCTTCAAATCATGGAAGATAATCACTCATTATGTCTTAAAAGCATTAAAATACTGTAGGCAGCAGGCATCAGATCTTTTGTAGTATACAATATATTGACCACTAAGAAAAATAGAATTTTCCTAAAAGTTCTTAGAGATCTTTGTAAGAGTCACTATTCCGAGAGGAAATAAAGTCCATACTGAGGCAAAACTTTGATATAATATTTTGGATACATATCGATCTTATTAGAAAACAGTAGAGCAGTGTGGGCCAAGAATATAAGTGCTAGACAGAGCTGGGCTGATTGGGTTCAAAGACAGGTTCTGCCACTTGGGAACCATGCGACTGAGCATGTCATCAGACTTCTCTGTGCTTCAGTTATCTCACTGGTAAGATGGACACCATAGTAATATTTACCTCTGGGTATCCTGTGATTATTATAGGATTACTACTCTTATTCCTATCATGTCTGTGGTCTAAAATAATCTGACTTTTAATGCAATGAGTTTATGTATAAAGGGTATCAGTATCTTTGGGTAACCAAAGGTATACAGAGAACAATCATTGCTCAGTGATGTCAGTCACATGAGAAGGCAACTGTCACCTAAAGCATTCCAAGGCATGGTTAAGAGGAATGATATTTTCAAATAAATTCCTGTTGTTATAGATAGGATGTAATACAGTGCTATTCAAACTCTCTGTGGTGAAGGTCTGGTTTTTTGTTTTACTTCCAATTTGTTGTGGATCAGTATTTTTGTCAAATACATTGAAAATAAAGTGGCAACATCAAGTTGCTAAGAAGGTTTCTGGCTGCTTATTCTCATTGTCTGTGTTTATTTTATTGTGGACTGGTGACAAAAGGCTCACAGCCAGCACCTGTCTATGGCTCACATTCTGAGGAGCCCTGGCATGGTGGACACTTGGCTGCCAAGTATCTAGACTGTCTCCCTATTTTGGGGAAATTTCAACTGTATTTAGATACTGCCCAGTATCTAAACTGTCTCCCTAGGTTTGGCAGAGCTCCCCTCCTACTTTAGAAGCTGAAAAGCTCAGCTATTTGCATTTCCAAGTCTTCTTTCTACCTAAAATATGGGCATGCGAATCCAGGCAATATCTATCAAATGCAAAGGTCCCAGACTTTGAATTAGAATTGAAGAAGTGGGGATTATGCAGCATCCATCTTGGGTGAGGTTGCTTGCAGATACATCTAGTTCCCAACGGCAGTGGCGGCAACTGTTCCAGCAGCTGCATCTCATATCTAGAATTGGTGATTGTATTAGCTATCTATTGCTGGGTAACAACTTATGCCAAAACTTAATGAGTTAAAACATCAATAAACATCTTTTTCTCCCAGCATCTGTGGGTTAAGAATTTAGAGCTACATGTCTGAGTAGCTGTGGCTCAGAGTTCCTCAGGAGTTTGCAATCAAGATGTCAGCTAGGGCTGCAATTATCCAACGCTGTGACTGGAGAGGGAGGGCTAGCTTCCAAGATGGCTTACCCACATGGCAGGTTGGTGCTGGCTGTTAGCAGGAGGTCTCAGTTCCTCTTTTCAGGGTTCCCTGCATGACCTCAAGGCATGGTAGTTGACTTCCCCTAGAGTGTGCAACCTAAGAGACCAAGTAAAAGCTTCAATGTTCTTTAAAACCTAGCCTCATAAATCATACACTATCATTTCTACCAAATTCTATTGATCACACAAGCCAGTGTGGAAGAAGATAGTACAGGAGCACAAACATCAGGATGCCAGACTCATTAAGGCCATCTTGGAGACTGACTACCAGGGCAGGCTATGGGATCTGTAGCCTGTGGTGGTGGCAACTGGTCTACAGAGGACCAATTTTAAACATGTTTTAAGGCATCTTTTGTGACTGAGATGTCTCCAAGTCTGGTTCTCTGCTGCACCCTCCCTCCCCTTCCCCCTCCAAGAGATTCAGTGAGTTACCAAAAATCATTTTATCAAACGTCTTTAACTAATCAGAATTGGTTTCAGTTGTTTCAAATAAAAACTCTGATGCATTTTGGGGAAGACACTTAGTAACGTGTTTTCACCTGACTTTCCTGGAAAGCAGTCTAGTATCTTTCTATAACATGAAAAAGTTGGTTCTGAAAGATTAGACTGTTTACTCTATTTCCTTGTCTCATGTTGATTCATCATTCATTATAGAACTTACGGTCTGACATTCAGGTAGAATTGTTAGTACTATTATGAACATATGTTTTCGCAAGTTAAGATTTAGGTCACAAAAACATTTCACTGAAAAAAACGATGTTAGCAAAATTGAACTTTCGTTATATGCAACAAAGTGTTTTTCAGATAACCTGTTCAGTTTAAGGAAATCTCTAATGACAAACAAGTTTGGAAAAAGTTGATAGTTTTGTATAGTTTAGTATATGCAAGCATGAAAAGAAAGCATATAGAGCTACTTTGTAAACATTTTGGTTTTATCTACCATAATTGAACATATGCTTCCTCTGTGACCCATCAGTTTTACTGTTCAATTTATACTCCAAAGAAATGCATGCATGTGTTCACCAAAAGACATACACAAATATGCTCCAATCAGCATAAGTCATTATCCAGACACAAAAGAGTACATAATGCATAAATCCATTTATATAAGATACAAAAAAAATAGGCATAATAAGTTTATGGTGTCAAAAATTAGGATAGTGTTATCCTTAGGGGTAGAAAATAGCACTGAGAATCACAGAACGAGAGGCTTTTGTGATAATCTAGTTCCTGATACAAGTGCTGGGTGCATGGGTGTATTCAGTTTGTGAAAAATCATCCAGTTGTACACTAATAAGGAACATACTTTTTTATACATATATTTCAGTGAAAGGTTTACTTAAAAATCATAGTAGATACATTAATTTCCCAATTATTAACTTTTTTATTCTCCATGGTTTTATAAAAACAATAAGATAAAAATCAGTATAAGATTATTTCTTAGACTACATTTTTAATTTATAAAAATTTCACTTTTCTAGGTAAACAAATGTATTGCTTTCATTGTTGTACTAACTGAATGTATCTATTTACAAATTAATTTGCATTTTAGAATCTTCCTTTTGGGGGAAGAAAGAAAGGAAGGAAGGGAAAACTTTTTACCTTTTTCTAAAATGAAGAAGTAGATTTTTCTCTGTTATAGTTTAGAATCCATTACTTTTAAACTTGGCAAAGAAATAGTCCAAGAGGAATTTGCTGGGACAACCTAAGTAAGTGATGATGGAGTTGGAGTGAATGTTTGGACTTCAAGTGCTATATATAACCATAACCAATGTGTTTAAACCAACTCCAGCAGCACTGGGCGACACCTGTGATGTGTGTCCTTTTGGATGAAAGTTGTGACTAACTTGTTTACTTGACTGAATTTCCTGACCTTCATTTTAACATGAGCCTTGAAAGGAAAAAAATGTTCTTTGCAAAAACATTTTATCTGGAATCCTGGAAAAAAATTCTAAAGGACAGTTCGACTATTTTACAACACTCTGACTAACCTTTAGCACTAAAACCTAGCACAAAAAAATGCCTTCCCCAAAAGTCTCTGAACAAACCGTGACATATTAGCCTATCAAAAATAAAATCTCCTGTGGCAAAAAAGATGTTTGATTTAGGGGAGAATTCGGATCGAAATAACTTCCTTTTTTGATTAATTATTTTTATTTTGAGACCATGCTGGAGACCATACAGAAACCTTCTAAAAACAATAACTACCTGTTATTAGTAGTCATAAGACCGCATAATGAAGCCATGCTACAGTCACACTCTGATTGAAGATACTCTAAACACCGTGTCTTCTAAGACCGTCACACCAATTGCCTGCTTTTAGGCTTTGTGCTGAGTTGATGTCAGGATATGTCTATCACAGAGTTCTTCTTAAGTGAGTGATGAAGAATACTTCCTGGGCTGCACTATGGGTTATCAGAGGAATTATTCTAACATGTTTTGCTCCCTGCTCACTTACCCCAGAGTCACTTTGTATGATAAACATAAGTAAGTTTAAAATCCAACTTTCTCAGGAGGAAGTTACTCCAGAGCATCAACTGGACTCTACGAGGTCAGGGATTGAGGGCGAAGAGAGTTCTCACTGGCAATCACCTGTGGACAGGCCTCAGCGCATCCAGCTTCAAATGTGAAGAGCATCCTCCAGGCCAAGTTGATGCCAATTTCCACTGCTTCAGAATCATTCATTCAAAACCTTTTCTATACAAACAGCTGGACCAGTCTTGAGAGATTCAGTGCACCCGGCTAGATCCATTTGCCACTCTGAAGTTTTGTGACTTGGGACATGTCCTCATTCACTCATTCCTAATAACATTTCCTAAATTTCTATTATGTACCAGGCATCAAATTTGTTACAGAAATTCATTATGTGCATTCATTTATTTCCATAAGAATAAAAATGTCTCTTATGCAAGGTAATTGCAAAGTTAAAGAAATTCCCCTAACATTTTTATTTAGCTCACAGTAGGGGTTCAAAAAGTCACGGTCATTAATATTAAATGTAACAAAATGCAATTTAACCCTAGTCAAAAACAAAATGTGATTTGGGAATCCTTACAGAAGTAAAGGTTAAATACAGAATGTTTAAATGATTTGCAGTTAGAATATTTTCTGGTTCTTTTTGAACAGCTGCTATTTCTACTAATGTATAATGAAAAATGAACTTTTTCTGCAGGAAGCTAAGATCCATACATTTAATTCAATATGATAAAAATTACAATTACATATTACAATTACAAATTATAAAACTCTAGTAATGATTATAGTGACTTGTTGGACTCACAGCTGCTAAATGCTGAGCTTCTCTTCTAAGAATCACCATTATCCCTTAAGCAAAATCAATTTCATCTTCTATGAGGAAGGACCCAAAAAACCCAGAATTTATTTATTTAAAAAGTGCATTTATTCTTACATGTTTAAACTTCAGTCATCTTCAAAGTACTCTCTGTTTGATGCAATACTCTTATTGGGATGCTTTTTCCACTGCTCATAACAGTTTTGAATGTGTCAATTTTGATGCCTTTTAGCACTTCTGCTGTTTTTGTTTCAGCTCTTCCACATTGGCAAAAAGTTTCCCTATGAGGACATTTTTCACCTGGGGACAACAAAAAGTTGCTCAGAGATTGGGTGAATAGGGAGGATGGGGCATGGGAGTTATGCCATTTTGGGTCAAAAACTGCTGAACACTCAGTGTGGTGTGGGTAAGTTGTTTGTGTAAATCACTCATCATGAAATGGGCAAACGTGCTGAAAAAAAATCTCCAAAAATAAAATCCACTGAAGCCGAATGCAGTCTCTCAAAACAACGCTAGCTGGTACATGGATGTCAATAGGTTCCTAGAACATATCCCTAGTGGAGGAAGCCTGTACAACAAGGGGACCCACCCTTCAAAAAAATAATTCCTTTTTTTTTTTAAGTTCTCCTTCACATAATGCACGTTAATGACTACAAGATCAGCAGTGTTTTCCAAGAGTGTGTGACAATCCATATGTATGAATACTTAAAATTAGTCTTAGGCCATCTCAACCCAAAATTAACAACCCCCTCAACTGAAAATATTAAAATATTACTTTTTTATTATTGAGTAAATACTTCAATATGAAGTAAATTTAGTCATTTATACCTTAATCTCAATAAACTTACAAGATACTTTCCTAAGCAAGTTTTCAGGGGTATGAAGCAGCATATGTTTCTAGAAGAGAGGAAGTAAAGACCAGTTGGAGGCCCAAACTTCACCTGTAAACAGCCTACTTGTGTAGTTAATCATTACTGGTAACCTACATCTCTATAATAAAATAAAATTTTTACAAAATGAAGAATTGGAACTCATAAGAAATGCCTCATGAGATAGGGGACTGGGTCGTATGTAAGGATTAAGAGAAATGGTGCTGAAAGAGAAGGCAAAGAGCATTTAAGTCACTGTGGCTATGTGCCTAAATAATAATGTTATAAGTTTCTAGCCCTTAAATTAAGTAACAACAAAATTGGGCATCATAATCCATTAAATCATGAGACTATTGTGTCAAAAAGTAGATCTGTAACATTTAGCTAGTTATTAAAGCTCCCTGGACTTTAAATCCCTTATGTAAAAAATAAAAATTTCATTAGTTAACTCTCTGGCAATTTATGATGTATTCATTAATAGCCTATATTAATGGTTCTCAACCTTTTCCATGCATAAAGATGGCTTCCATGTGGAAATTCTTGGACCACTTGCAGCAACTCCACCTGCCATTGTAACAGATGATGCAAGTGCCCCACCTATATTTCTTGAGCCCCACTATCCAGTTGCTCCAGGTGACAATGGCCAGTGTGCCTCTCTGTGCCAGAGGGATCTTGCCAGAACGGCTGAAATACAAGTGCCAGGGAATTAGCACTCTCTGGGAGAGATCTTCAATTAATAATGATGGGAGCTGGTATACAAATATGCGAGCTTCCTCGCCTCTTCAGAGGAATTATTCTGAGAAGTATGCACTATTTTCTAGATTCCCCATGAAATTAAGCTCCAGTCATCCATAGTGGTAGTTGCCTCAATAACTCACCCTTTACTGACTACCTTCCCTGTATTACTTTTCCCAAAGTTCCAGTAAATACTTCAACCTCAAGAGAGATTTCAGTAAATCTAATTCTTCAGGGGTATCTCACGATACAAACATACCTATACTATCAGACCCTTTTAAACTAAGATTTAAGAAATATTACGTTGGGTTAAGTGTTTCTCCCTATGCTCAGAAATAAAGCCCATGTGCCTTTAAAAACAAAGCAAACAAAAGCAGCTAAATTCCAGTTCCTGAAAATAAACCATTTACTCCTAATGTAAAGAGAAATTCAGAGATGGAAAGTTATGTGCTCTCACATTTTTCTAGCAAAACTGACCCTCCCCAAATTCCTCTAATAAATGTTCTTGTAACATAACATCTGATATCATTTTAAAAATCCCCAATCTCATTCTTGCATAATCACATCAACAATTTGATTTCTACATTATTCTGTGTCTTACAGATTAAATGCACAATTCGAAAAAAGTTTATCATTGTTTTTCTTACAAATACAGCACTAAATAACTGATAGGGACTTGGTAAATAGGAATAACTATATACTGAAATATAAAAGGTTAATATAAGTGGAGACCTTTAACCATCCACTCTTCCTTCCCTCAAAAACATGGTTCTGGTATTTTCTACCAATGTGTTCTCTGAACAGTTTGCGTCCCATCAGAGTCAACACAAATAATTTTAACATGGTTATGACTCCTGACATATATAAGACAAGAACCCTGAAAAATAGTTATAATAAGTATCTGGGAGTCCATCTCTTTACCTTCTTCCTGGCCATCTCTGATCCTAAAACCATCCCTCTCTAAGCCATGTAGTCCTGAAAGAAGCCAAAGTAGAATCTATCTTCAGGGTAACAGAGGTGCGAGCCACTGGCTTTTGATGAAACTACTCTACCAACCTACTTCCTCTGCCTTCCTCCTGTCCAGCTTTGGGAAACTAAATTGGTTGCATTCAGTGAGTCTCTTACACAAGATATCATAGACAGGCCCAAATCCCTAGCTGATACAATATTTTCCAGTTTTCTAGACAAAGAAGTCAATGTTAGCATTTCCCTTCTAGACCTAATTGGAATTGGAGCATTGTTTCTGGCAAGGGTATGATGTGTGAGTTTATCAGAGATTTTAAAAATTTTTTCCAGGCATGTTTTCTAATCCAAGTTCTATGTAGAAAAAAGAAAAGAAAAAAAAAAAAAGGAGTCAATGCCAACTCTAAATCAGGAAGGAGCTAAACTAAAAGACACATATGAGATATTATTGGAGAATATAGCTTGAGAAGGCAGTATAACTAAGTTGTTTCCCTTTTTCATTTTAGGATATGTCTAAAGAATGCTTTACAAACATACCAAAGTACAGAACCATTCAGTCATTTGACACATGTCACTACTCCAAGAGCTCACAGAGGCAATCTCTGATAAACCTTTGCCAGTTTTCTTAAGTATCAAGCCAGTTAACAATATGAGTTCACCCTCAGAATTCTCAGGAAGCATAACTAATAACATTCCTGCTAAGTACTCTACAGACATAAAAGCCATATGCAATGGTCAAGGATACTCAAGAGCTTCAGAAAATCATTTCATAGAAATGAGAAACAAAAGGTTGTGTTTGAAATATGAAGAGTTCATATTTGGATTTACAGGGAAAAATACCAGAAATAATATAGCTCTAGGAAATACTTCCAGTAAATTTTAACTTTCAAATCATAATTTTTATTTGGTCTCTGAATCAGTTCCCTTCACAATATCCCACATAAAGGAGAACTCAATTTCTAAGCCCTTGCCAAATTTAACACAAGAAAGAAACATTTCAATTAAGCTGAATAGAAAAATCTTTTCAGTATCAAAACGCTCCATTTGGAGAACACTTGTTTTATTTTGTTTTCATCATCCAGTTTTGTCCCCAATGCTTCTGCTTGAAAAGAGAACCACAAAATGCATAAACTTAGATGTATTTCAGTATGTTTCTTGTCTTTCTGGACATGGGAGGACAGAAATTTCACAAGAAAAGTTTCCCTGGGGCCGGGCACAGTGACTCACGTCTGTAATCCCAGAACTTTGGGAGACCAAAGCAAGAGGATTGCTTGAGCCCAGGAATTCGAGACCAGCCTAGGCAACATAGTAAGACCTCGTCTCTACAAAAAATCAAAAAAATTAGCCAAGCATAGTGGCGCACACCTGTAGTCCCAGCTACTCACTACTTGGGAGGCTAAGGCAGAAGGATTGCCTGAGGTTGAGGCTGTGGTGACTGTGATCATACCACCGCACTCCAGCCTGGGCAACAGAGTGAGACCCTGACTCAAAAAAAAAAAAAAAAGTTTCCCTAGGCCCTGGGATAAATAAATTTGGGGCTTTGGCCCTAAAATAAACCAAGAATAACTGAGATCCAATTGGTGTTTTGACATTAACAATGTTATCTTATTTTAAATGTTCCAGAAATATTAACTGAGAGGAAATAGTAATAAATAAAACAATTTTTCTTGGAATCCTTTCTCTCTCTCTCTTGCTGTCTCTCTCCTTCTTAGGAACTGTGGTCTCCCTCTGACCTTAAAGGATCTGCTAGCTTCAGAGTCACAGACAACCACCCAAACTCCAGGAATGGAAATGACATTATAATACAAATATCATAAATATTTATAAAAATATAGGAAAAATAACCAAAAAATTGTCAGTGAGTCAATAACTTGATTTTTTGACAGTGCCCATTATATCTGTAGCTCATCCACACAAGCAATATTTCATTAATTATTCCAAGTAGTTTCAAAGAATACTGTCCATGGCTTTTCCCAGCCCACCCAGAAATAACTGGAACACAGGACAACAATATTTATTATAAAGTTACAAGAAAAGTTTAATCAGGAGAAAAAACTCACATGATACACACATTATCTAATAAGCAAAAGGTCAACAGAGAGTTTTTAAAAAATTTTACGGTGGCCTCAACAAATAGGGGTTTATTTCTCCCATATAACAAGAATTCCAGAGGAACACAGATGCTGGTGTTAGTCCAGCAGCTCAACAACATAAGGAAAGCAGCTCTCAAGTTCTGTTGGTCTTTCACTCCTTTGTAAGATAGTTACGCCCAGCCAACCACACATCCCCACTTAAGGCAGAAAGAAGAAGGGAAGAAAGGCCAAGGAGCAAAGAAGCCACACGTCTTTTTTTTTTTTTTTTTAAATTAGGAGAGCAAAAGTTTTCATAGAATCCCACCCCACAGTAGTTTATGCTTAATCTCTAATCTGCCTCACGTGACAGGGAAGATTATGAAGGTAGCTCCTAGTTCTCCCAGCTCCTAGAGCAGAAGCAGGCAACTGGGATGTTTCACCTTGGCTGTGCTCCTTGATGCTTATTCATTTTCCCAATGGGCAGGTGAGTCCTTGGAAGACACTATCCATGTATCTGTTTTCCCACTTTCTGGAACCCCACTACATGCACTGAATCATGAGATCAGCCAAGGATTCTTGTTACTCCTTTGGTCCTCAGTATTTTACTCTGTATCCCTGTTTCATCACTTCTCATTTCTAGCAAGATGCAGTCCCCTAAACAGTAATATTTATGTGGTATTTTATTAACTTGAGGCCTGCATGTCACTAAAACGTCTTCAGAGCACATGAATTCCTTTATCTATTTTAATCATGGCCAAATTTTTCCCCTGCTCAATCCTTTTCCCATCTTGTCTTGCCAGAGTATCTGTGCCCATTAGTACCACAAGGGCACAGAGGATGAAAGACTTTCAACTTTTTCCATGTAGTCTATTAATATATTAAAACTATTAACAAACGTAAGGATATAGAAGAAAAGCAGAGGTAGAAAGCTAGCTTGTCTCCACAATACGCTGCAGTTTATTAAGCAGAATTCCTCGGGCGCCTCAAAAGCTGATTGGTTTGCCTGTAAGTATTTTGTCAGCTCTTCAGGGCTCAGACACAGCTGTCTGGGTGCCTCCTTAGTAGATTTAAGAAATACTCTCTCCAATTGTTTAGGCACATTTTCAACTTGTTATCACCCATTTGGGAAATGTTTTACCTAATGTAGCAGCTAAAATAGTCCCCAAAATATCAGAAGTCTTGCAGCTATTGCAAAGAGTAAAATAGCACTAACGAAACAGTTTTGTCAGCAGCAGAAATTAACGCTTGGGTTTTCCTGGACTAGGAAATAGTCAACATCACTGATTCACATTCAAGGTTTACCTAAAAGTAACTGAAGATAGAGTGTCTTCTCAGGACTAATGATGTATTTGCTGAGCTATCTGTCAAAGCCAAGATGTTGACAGGACATTTTTTACTTCTTCAGGTGTATAGTGAATGATAGAAGTGCCTAACTGGAACATAACTGCAGAAGCTACCTCTTGGACAGTACAGGCAAAATAAAGTCAATCTTCTCTGCTTTTTATTTTTATTTTTTTAGTCAGAGTCTCATACTGTAGCCCAGGTTGGAGTGCAGTGGCATGCTCACGGCCACCACAGCCCCAGCCTGCTGGGCTCAGGGGATCCCTTCTGTCTCAGCCTCCCAAGTACCTGGAATATAGGTACGCACCACCACACCTGGATAATTTTTTTATATATTGTAGAGACGAGGTCTCATCAAGTTGCCCTGGCTGGTCTTATACCCCTGGACTCAGGCAATCCTCTCACCTCTGCCTCCAAAGTGGCGCATTTACAGGCAAGAGTCACTGCACCTGGCTATTTTTAACTGCCTTAATTTGTTCACATATATAAGTAACAGTTTATTGAAGAGTTGAATTAAGTAGTAGCAAAATCATTAAAATAACTTTGTTTTCTAAACATTGCCATCATCCAATACACTCTGTCAAATCATTCTTCACTGCCCTGAGTGAAACATGTTAGACCAATAACTCTACATTTTAAAGAATAGAAAGAAGAGGGATCACAGGAAAAGGGCAAAGTCCTCTGTGGCCACAGTAGTAGGATCGTATGTGCTAGGGCTCAGGTGTAAATAGCCAAATGCAGGCTCTTTCTTCAGGGTGATTATTTTGAGGGCTTTTGGAGACGCTGTCAGCAGGGACCTCCCATCTGCAGGGTATCAGAAAGAGCCAACTGTGCAAAAATGTTTCCTCGTTTCCTCTGCCCAACTTTCACCACAAGTGAAGCTCCACCATGAGAAATGTCTGTAACCTCCTGCTCCTGGCTGTGCTGTAGCATTTAGGTGGATATTCCTGGAAGGGACAGCATAGCTAGTTTCTAGCAGCACTCCAGTGCTGCTTCTCTGGGAGCCTAGGGAGTGGTTCGGGATAGGATGATGGGAGGGATGAGTGAATTGTGATTCACATCCCAGTGTCTTCAGATCCCCTTTGCTTGCCTCGCTGTCACCCTTTCCTCCAGCCAAGAGTAGACCCTCAGGCTTCAACCTGGTTGAGCAGGTCTCCAGCCCTTCAATGTCACCATTCCTGACCTGAGTGGGTTCACTAAGGCACTGCCAGATATCTGTTGAGCTTTTGTGAAATAATGCACGAGAGTACTTGGCACAACATAAAGCCCTTTGTAAGTGCCAGGTATGTGCTTGGCATGGCACTGAATGAGTGACAAATTCATGTTATGACTCAAATATTAATCTCTATTACAGCTAAGAATGACCATAAACTAAAATGTTTTTTTCAGCCTTTAGACTCACATTTAAATGAAGCTATTTATTTAAAACATATATGTGAATATACAAATAACTTTATTAAACTCAGGTTTTCAGAGCTCAAAATCAACTGACGGAAAATATGTGGAATAGTTGTTTTCTTAAATAATGGAGCACAATCTGGGTGTTAAGTGGCAAAAGGTGCTATATGTTTCATTTAATCTGTGAATACAGATGGAACTTTATGACTCTAAAAACCTCTCGACCCATTTTAAACAGAAGTTATTGTTTGTTTCTTGTTTTCTTAACTGCCTGACAACAAGACCGAACCAAAAAAAATTGCCTGACTTAACTCCTACCAGTGTTACTTCCCCTGCTTCCTGGATCGCATATGCTGCTCTGCAAAATGAAATGTTGTCACTGAAATGTGATATAATATCATTTTCCAGGCAGCAGAAAGACCCATCTAATGTTAGGATGCCTCTCTGTTCTTAAGTCGTATTAGGAAACCTTCACCCAAATGGCTCCTCCAAAACTCCTAAAGAGACTGTTCCCAGCAATGCTATGGCCCAGGATTCAACTTTGTTGGCTTCCTTTCTCTGCCTCCCCTCCCCAACCAGTTTTGTGTGAACAGTGTTCTATGTTGGCAAGTGGCCAAAGAATTTGCCATAAATAAATTTGCTGCCTGTCTACAAGAAGATAACTTAACTGACTTCCTTGGCCTTGCTAATTTGCCTTACTACTGGGAATGGCGGAGGGCTTGGGGATGTTGCAAACCTCTAAAGGATTGCCTGCATGGAAATTTAGAAATCCTACACTCCTGAACCTTCTACATGCCAGTTAGAAGCACAAGTCATAGAGTACAAGTTCCTCTGCCTCCTAAGCCCCTAATTCACCACTAGTGAGAGCTTTGTACACCAAAAATTAAGCTCAAAGACTTAGAATTAAGAGTGAAAGGAGCAGATTATTCTAGTCTCTATCGTTCTTCATTGAAACTGTGGAAAAATCAAGGAATTAAAAGTTTTGACAGAGTTTAAATAGAAACAGTGAAAAGACAACAGGAACTCCTTCAATATGTTGTAAACTGGAGCTCTGAAAGCCCAGAACCACATCTTTCACTTGCTTACTAGTAGTGTTAAAATTCCTGTTGATTCAAATTAAGCCCAGAGGAGATTTCTTTTCTTTTTTTGAGTTGGAGTCTCACTCTGTCGCCCAGACTGGAGTGCAGTGGCTGCTCCCGGCCACCACAGCCTCGACCTGCTGGGCTCCGACGATCCTTCCGCCTCAGCCTTCCCAGTAGCCGGAACTACAGGCGTGCGCTACCATGCCCAGCTGATTTTTTTTTTTTTTTGATTTATTGTAGAGATGAGGTCTTGCTTGCCCAGGTGGGTCTCGAACACGCGGGCTCAGGCAATCCACTCACCTCAGCCTCCCAAAGGCGCGGGATTACAGGCTGAGCCACCGAGCCTGGCTCCCAGAGGAGATTTTGACAACTGCAGGTTTACGCTTCCCATAGTTGACTCTGAATCCAGACACTCTGAGACTCCAAGAGAGTTCATTGGAGATATGATTCTAGTTCACTTTTTAGGGTATATATTTAGCATAAGCCAATATATTTATTTAAACATTTATTTACTAAAATTACTCTAAAATGGTAACTTCTGATTTTCTCTGAATGTGTGATTTTTATTGATGGAGTGTGTAGATTCATTCCAATTTGAATTATCTGTGGTGAGCTTTACATCTGGGTTTCTGTTCAATTTTCTTTTGTTAAAAACATGGAATATAGTAAACCAGAACATGTAAAACCTGAGAATACCAAAAGTAAATAAAGCTGTGGAGCAAAGAGGACACACGTGTAGTTGCTGTTGAGAAAGCAACTTTCTTCAGCTGATTGAAAGTCAATGAGGCACTGTTCAATAAAGTTAAAAGCCTGACTATTGTGAAGCCTAGCAAGTGCATTCCTGGTGTAAGTACAATGTTTTAAGAAATGTTGATTGGCTGATTATTACTCATTAATGGCTCAAGAAGTCAATATACAGGGACATAACCAGAATTTTTAAAATAAAATGGAGTTGATTGGAATGGAATTAAATGGAATAGAAATATGAAAGGGAATTCCTTGTAAGCCAAGTATGGTTTTGTGAAAATCTTGCAAAGTCAATGTATGTCTTTCTTATGTCATGGTTGGACAACTTATACAATACTATTCTAGAGAAATTCTCATATCTCTGTTCACATTTAAAATGGAAAAGCAATATTTCTAAATTATTTCATGTTCTATGTGTTTGCATCTACTAAAAGTAGGCACTGAAATGTATATTTATAATTTAAAGTTCCATGAGGCATTATTACAAATGAATACTATAGCATTAAACATATTTAACTACAGCTTAGACATCAACATGATTAAATACTAAATATAACATTGAGAGAAAAAAGAAAATCACAGAAAAACATACACAGGGTTTCTGGACAAGATGGCAAGGGAACAGGTCAGACTGTGAGAGTTTCTGCCAAAGTGAGTGTCCATAAAGACTCCCTGCATGAGTGGGTGTGTGCCTATGGGTGAGTGAAAGTCTGTCTGAAGGGAGACTCAGGTTCATGCATCTGGGGCTCTCCTACAGAGGTGACTGGAACCCACCACCAACCTGAGATTAGAGACCCAAGAGTACAGGATCATCTGCCATTCTCAGGGCTCTCTTGAAAGGAGGCAGCAGAGAATAGCCACCCCTCACCACCTAGTACCCGGCCCGCACCATCACCTGCAATAGTAGATCGGGTTAAAGCAGGAAGAAATGTGGAGAAGGCAGGTCATAGAAATCTGGAATAAAGCTCCAATGCTGGTGTTGAGACACCCACGGGCACCATCTTCTCAGTCCCAAGACCCGACAGAGACTTGCGTTGCTCCGACCAGCTCCGCCCAGCCTTCATCTTGGGACCCAGAGGCTATCTTCTCATCAGACTCAGAGAGACAGATGACCCTACCCCACACTGAAAAGGCACAGACACATCAGATTTGAGTGGGAGACTTGACAGCAACAGAAGGGAGTAGGGTAAGCCCAGATCTGAACCATCCTCCTCCCACAGTAGATGGGAGGGGCTGGATACCAGAGCTACTCCCTAAGGTGGAGGTCTGAAAGGAACTGGAGTCACAGAAATGGCCAGAGAGCAAGTTTTTTGTTTTGTTTTGTTTTGTTTTCTTGTTTGTTCTTTGTTTTAGTTTTAACTTTTTTTCTTCTCTCTTTCTGTTTTTGTTTACATTTTTGTATTGCTTTGTTTCTTTTATTTTAATGTGTGTTTTTTAAAGATTTTCTGTTTATGTATGGATATTTTTGAGGGAGAATACACGGGGGGGGTATTGTTTGTTTGTAGGACTGTCTGTATGTTTTTGTCTTTTTTGTTTTTTCTTTGTCTGTCTGTTTATTTGTTAGTTTGTACACCTGTTTTCCCTCTTCTCCTTCTCTCTCTCTACCTCTCTTTCAACTTTCTCTTTCCGTTTCCATTCCCTTTTCTCTTTTCTTATCTCATTTTGCTTTCGGGGCAAACAGACCCCCCCGGGGGGGGGGCCGCGCCCCCCCCCCCCCCCCCGGCCGCGGCGCGCGGGGGGGCGCGGGGGGGGGGCGCCCGCCGCGAGGACCCGGGGGGGGGGGGCGGGGGGGGGTGTCTGTTTGCCCCGAAAGCAAAATGAGATAAGAAAAGAGAAAAGGGAATGGAAACGGAAAGAGAAAGTTGAAAGAG
>CAUYQG010186538.1:0-21814 GCA_963574415.1 Tarsius wallacei
ATATGTTTTTCAAATGAGCACATAAAAGATACTCAAAATTATGCATCATTAAGGGATTGCAGATTATAACAATGACATATCACTACATACCCATCAGAAAAGCCTACATTCAATACACTTTAGAATCACTTATACTAATTCTAGAATGATATAGATATTTGAGTGTCCACTGTGGAAGAATGACAAATTTATGGCCCACAAATGTTTTTCAAATGAGCACATAAAATATGTTTTTCAAATGAGCGCATAAAAGATATATTTTTCAAATGAGTACATAAAAGATACTCAAAATTATACATTATTAAGGGATTGCAGATTATGACAATGAGATATCACTACATACCCATTAAAAGAGCTAACATTCAGTATACTAACAACACTAAATGTTGGTGAAGATGTGGAACAACGAAAACTCGAATTCATTGTTGGTGGTAATCTAAAATGGTAGAGCAACATTGAAAGACAGCTTGACAAATTTCTTATCAAACTAAATATACATTTACCATATGATCCAGCAATAGCATTATTTTGTACTTACCTGACTGGAATGGAAATGTAGGTCCACACAAAAACCTACACACTGATGTAAATAGCAGCTTTGTTTGTATACGTCAAAACTTGGAAGGATCTGAAATGTTCTTCAATAGATGAATTGATAAACTCTGCTAAATCCAGATAAAATACCTTCAATACAGAAAAGAAATGAACTACTGAGACACATAAAAAGGTATGGACAAAGCTTAAGTGTATATTAGTATGTGAAATAAGCCAATTTGAAAAAGGTACCTACTGTATAGTTAAAACTATGTGACATTCTGAATGAAAACCAAAGTATGGAGATGAAAATAATCAGTGGTTGCCTGGGGAGGAAGCAGGGAGGGATGAATAATTGGAACCCAGAGGATTTTCAAGGCAGTAAAACTATTCCGTATGATACTATAATGGTAGATACATATCCTTATATATTTGTCAAAACCCTTGAAATATATAGCACCAAGAATAAATCCTAATGTAAACTATGAAGTTTGAGTGATTACGGACTTGTCAATGTTTGTTCATATATTGTCACAAATATAACACTGGTGTGGAATGTTGACAGTGGAGGTGACTGTGAGTGTGTGTCAGGGACAGGGTACAGAGGAACTCCCTGTACTTTTTACCTAATATTTCTGTGATGATAAAATTATTCTAAAATATAGAGTGTATAGTTTTTAAAATGGCAGAGAAGATAATTTTCTTTTTTCCTTTTTTTATTATAAAGATGTGGGGTAAAATTTAGGGTTAGGTATACAAATGTTGATTATGCAGGTACTCAGGTATGCCTCTCCCTCCTCTAGCAGTTTCCCTCAACTGCCAATCCCATCCCTCTCCCCTGACAGTTTTCCACTAGGAATTCTCAGTTTGCCAATCCCTTTCTTGTAGTATTATAATAATTGTTCAAGGTCTGCTTATGAGTAAAAACTTATGGTACTTTGTTCTTTGTTTCTGTGATAGAGAAGGTAATTTTCTTAATCAGACGTCTTGAAACAGACATTATTTGATGATGAGGACTTTAAATATTTTTTTTGTTTAAAGGAGTACTTTTTTAACTTAAAGAAAAGTTGATGATGAAAACAGGCCAGCTATGTTTTATTAAACAAATAGTTTGTGCATTAATTATAATCAAACCAACAGCAATTGGAATGAATGTCCAATTGTCAAATCAATCAGGACATGGCATGAAAGACTTTTGAGCTATCACATGTTAAGTGATGCTAAAAAGTTTTTAGCATCCACCAGAATCTTGACACTTTGAATGAGAAAGTCATTATAAATTAGGCATATTAAATGATTACAAAGAATATCTAAACTATAAAAAACTAACTGAAAAAAATTGTAATTCAGATTTGTAATGGTCTCTGCCAAAAATTGGTGATCCACAGATAAAAATCAGTCCATTTGTTTATTTATTCACTTAGTTTTTAAAATATTTTACCTGGATATAATTTTTTGAGTTGCATTTGGAAATCTTTATGCAGGAAATATTCTGTAGCTCCTCAATGTCATTTTTCACTTCCTATTTTGTTCCTCCTTCCATCCCATACGTCACACATTAACAAATTATCTGGTACTTGAAAGCATTTGAATTGCAACCATCTCCTGATCTAATCTCCTTTGTAGAAATCGTACTCTGAAATACAGAAAAGTCAATGTGTTCTAATGAAATCTTTGAAAACCAAAATCAATTCAAAATAAAAGCAATTAAAATGTTTGTGATTGACAGCAGCAAAAATGATGGAGTAGGGAACTTCAAAATCATTCCCCCTCACAAAATACATGAAGAAACTGGAAAAACTCTCAAAGTTGATTTTATCAGAACTCTTGTGACTACTAGAAGTTTCTGCCTACAAGATGAATGCTTAATAAGAAAAAATAAAAGACCTGATAAAGGGAACTTTGTAATATATTAACTTACCATGATCCAAATCCCTACTCCCCAGATCTAATATAGTCTTAAAGACAATAGCCCACATCTTCAGTGTAGGTTTCTAATACCAAAGAAAGCAGAATGTATTTTATTCTAAAAAAATTGTAATTGTTTCTTTTGGCCTGTCTGGAAGCTCTTTCAAGGATGAGTCCTTATTCCATCTAACTTGGAACTCTGCCCATGATGATGCAGCTACTGAGACAGCATTTGTCAAAGATATTTAAAGGAAAATACTTTAGCTACTTCTGTCTGTGGTTAAAATTAAAGAATAAAATAGACAAACCAAAAACTTGCAATGAAAGGTCTGAGAATGAGATGCTTTGAGAAAAAGGCTTTTTATATTTCATATAGTCTAAGAATCTCAAAGGCTGTGGTAAGCCAAGGGCTGGATGCGTGCTCAGAAAAAAGTTTACAAAACCCTACAATTTCACCTCTAACAGTCCAGTTCTGCACAAGCAAGAAGACAGGGCTAAAGCAAAATTATCAACTTACTGACTGAGAGTGGAAAGCATTTGTCAATACACCCACAGAGCCCATATGTAAATGCTGAAACTTTTTTTGTTGTTTTGACTGTCAACATTTTTAGAACCATTTGTTGAATCATTTACTGGCCACTAAGCTAATAGAATATAGAGACCAGTGGCTACATACAACAAATAGCATAGACTATACAAAATTAGTTCAAAAAAGTCACTAACAAACAGAACAACAAGCCACAACCACAAACCCTAGGGAAGGAAAATAGTTTTATTTCCAAAGTCACCAACTTATAGTATTTAAAAGTTTCAACCATAAACTGCATCACAAGAAATGAAAATGAACAAAAATTAATTTCCCTTACATAGGGCAAAAAGACATTAAGTGAACTGCATTAAATATGCTCAATAAACTAAAATAATATATGTATAAAGAATTAAAGAAAGCCAACAGAATGATGTCTAGTCAAATAGAGAATATTAATAATGAATTTATAAAAGACAATTTAGAAAAAATAAATAAAAATAGAACCATATAGAAGTTCTATAATTAAAACTTAAAAAAACTAAAATTTTAAAAATTACTAGAGAGGTTTAACAGCAGATTTGAGGAAGCAAAGAATGAATCAGTGAACTTGAAGATAGGTTAATTGTGACTACATAGCCTGACTAACACAAAGACAAAAAAAAAAAAGAAAGAAAAATTGAGTCCAAAAGACCACTGGGACACCATCACATGTATCAATGTGCATATAATTGGAGTAGCATAATAGAGAGAGAGAGGGAATAAAGAACAGAAAGAATATCTGAATAGTGCCTGAAAACTTCTGTTGTGTAGACAAAAATCCAAAAAGTTCAATGTATCGCAAGTAAAATAAACTCCAAGTGATTAGTCCCACACACATTGTAGTCAAATTGTTGAAAGTCAAAGATAAAGAGAAAATCCTTAAAGAAACAGGGAGAAGCAATTCTTCAATTACAAGTAATCCTTGATAAAATTCACAGCTTATATATCTTATCAAAAATAAGACCAGAAAGCAGTGGGATGATATATATATACGAAGTACTGAAAGGAAAACAAACAAAACAAAACAAAACGGAGACTGTCAAACAATCAATTTCTACCCAGAAAAACTGTTCTTCAAAGATAAAAGAGAAATTAGGACAACCCAGATAAAGAAAGGCTGAGAGCAGAGCTTAAGGTGGTGACAGAACAGGTCAGACTGTGATAGTCTCTGCAAAAGCAAGTGTCCATAAAGACTCTCTGTGTGAGTAGGTGTGCCCTTGTGGGAGAGTGAAAGTCTGTCTGAGGTGAGACTCGGGTTCATGCACCTGGAGCTCCCCTCTGAGGACGACTGCAAGCCCCCACTCCCCTGAGATTGGAGCGCGGGTGCCAAGATCATCTGCTGTTGTTTGCACAGGTGCTTCTGAGAAGAGCCTGCTGAATCTTGATACCTGGTGCCTGGCCCACATCATCACCTGTTACAGTGCATCAGCCAGAGCCACAGATCTGATCAGTGGAGAGAGAGGATTGGGGATGGCCAGAGAGGAGCCCCATGCCTGGTGAGAAGATGCCAATCACAGCCATTTTCTGTCCCAGGGCCAGGCAGAGATCTGAATTGTCCCACCCAGCTCCACCCAACCTCCAACTTGGGACCTAAAGTAATCTCATCAAACTGGGAGAGACAGAAGCCCCTCCCCCATGCTGGATCAGACACAGACAGGTCAGATCTCAGTGGCAGACTTGACAGGCAGCAAACCAGGTGAGTCCAGATCTGATCCACCCTCCTTCCAAAGTAGTCCTGGGGCATCTGACCCAAGCTGTGAGTAACCCTGTCTGCCTGTGCTGAGAGCAGAGGGGAGGGGCTGGCGATCAGAGTCGAAAGGACATTGGACTTACAGGAATGACCTCAGAGTGAGTTTGGTTCCTTGTTTTTATTTTATTTTATTTTTTTTGTCTGTTTGTTTTGCTCATTTTTGCTTTTCTGTTTTAGTTTTTTTTCTCTTTCTGTTTTTGATAATGTTTTTTACTTGCTTTGCTTCTGTTTCTTTAGACTTCCTGTCTGTGTATGGGAAGAATACATCAATAGGCAGGTTTTTGTTGGACTATGTGTTTGTATTATTATCTGTATGTTTTAGGTTTTTGATTTTTTTAAACTCTTTTCTGTCTTTGTGTCTCTTCATTTGTTACTTGGTACATCTGTCTATTTTCCCTCTTACTCTTCTATCTCTTCACCTTCCTCTTGTCCCCCCTCCTTCCTTTTTCAATTCTTTTCTTTTGCTTATCTCATTTTACTTCCAGGGAGCAAACCTATACCCCCACTGCATGGATAGATTGTAAGGCAGTGGGAAGTGGGATCCAGGGTGCCCATACACCTGTCGGTAGATACTGGAATCTGCAGATAGATTTTTGAATCACAGCTCCCCCCTCAATTTAATCCCAAAACTGCAAAAAGTACAGCCCCCAATCCACAGTCCAGCTTCAGAATTGAACAAAGCCAGAGAAACCACAAAGGAGAATAGGAGACTGAGCAAACAGAAGTAAAAGCAACCCCACCATCCATGAACAACAAAATTAAAGAAGAGGGGGGAAAAGGTGGAGGAAGGGTGATCTACACAAATGAAGAAAATCAAAAGAAAAGTATGGGTCTCACACAGACCTCAGGGAGGTCAGACACTGAGAAAACAGACTTCAGAATGCAAACAATGAAGAGCCCCCAAAATGACTGGTCTCAAACTACAAACCCAGATATCAGGACATTAATAGAAAGAATAAATAGAATTGAAGAGAGACAAGAGGAAAATAAGGAGTTGATAACTGAGATAACAGCAATAAAGAATACTGTGCATGAAAAAATTAACAAACTGATAAGCATGGAAAGCAGAATTAGCCAAGCAGAAGAAAGACTCTCAGAGCTTGAGGACCAAAATATAGAACTAACCCAAACTGTCAAAAACATAAAAAAGAAGCTTAAAAAGACAGAACAAAACCTTCAAGAGGTGAGCGATTATTTCAAGAGACTGAACCTAAGAGTAATTGGACTTCCTGAGGCGGAAAGAGAGACAGACGCCACCCTGAAACAAACATTCTATGAAATTATTCAAGTAAACTTCCCTCATCTCATCAGTAATGTGACCATTTAAACTCAAGAGATTCAGAGAACTCCTGCAAGACAACAAGTGAGAAGACCAACTCCTAGACACATAGTAACTCACCTAAACAAAGTAGGTATAGAAGAAAAAAATCCTGAAGGCATCAAGAGAAAAAGGTCAGACTACTTACCAGGAAAGACCAATTAGAATAGCAGCAGATTTAGCTACAGAAGCACTTCAGGCTAAGAGAGCATGGAACTCAATCTTCAAAATTCTCAAAGATAAACAATTTCAACCAAGAATAACCTATCCAGCTAAGCTAAGCTTCATCAGTGAGGGAGAATTAAAGTCTTTCCCGGACATTCAATCTCTAAGAACTTATGCTGACTCTAGACCAGTTCTACAAGAAACACTTAAGAAAGTACTAAACACAGAAGAAAGGGAAAAAAGAATGATAGCGTTCTTCACAAGAGTGCAGGAAAAAGTTTGAAAACACACATGAATCAACCCCCAAACCAAAAGAAAGACAACAAACAAACAGGAACAACAACTCTATAAAAACCTCATGACAGGGATAAACTCACACATTTCAATAATTAGCCTGAATGTGAATGGACTAAATGCACACTGAAAAGACATAGAATGACAAAAAAATCATGAGGCAACAATATACTGTCCCAAGAGACTCATCTCACCAGAAAGGGCACTCACAGACTCAAAGTAAGAGGATGGGAAGCAAAATTTCAGGTGAACCGAACACAAAAGAAAGCCGGAGTTGCTATCTTAATATCAGAAAAAATACCCTTTAAGCTATCAAAAATTAAATAACAATTTTTCAAATTAAAAAAATTGTCATTATATAGGAGGTCACTATCAACAAGTTTCACTCCATCAACAAGAAATATCCATCCTAAATATATATGCACCCAACATAGGAGCACCAACTTTCATAAAGCAGCCTCTAGGCAAACTTTAAAAAGACATTAACTCTAACCCTATCATAGCTGGGAACTTCAATACCCCACTCACAACCCTAGACAGATCATTAAGACAAAAAACCAGCAAGGAGATCCAGAACCTCAATGTGGCTCTTGACCAAATGGACTTAATTGATACCTACAGAAAACTCCATCCAATGACTATAGAATATACATTCTACTCAGCACCACATAGAATATACTCTAAGATCAACCACATCCTTGGCCATAAACCAAGCATAAACAAATTTCATAAGACTGAAATTTTGTCATGCACCTTCTCAGATCATAGTGGAATAAAAATAAATATCAGCACCAACAATGTTCCCCCCAAATCCACAAAGACATGGACACTAAACCACCAAACAGCATGATGCTGAGCAACTCCTGGGTCAACATGGAAATCAAAAGAGAGATTAAAAGATACCTGGAAACAAATGAAAATGAAGAAACATCTTACCAAAACCTCTGAGATGCCATGAAAACAATAGTAAGAAGAGAATTCATAACTCTACAAACACACATGAGGAAAATGTAAAGATTACAAGTTAACAGCCTAACAAGTCACTTAACATGACTGCCTAGAGAGTCAGATGCCATGGAAAAGATAGGCTAGGGTTTTTCTTTGCTCTCCTCAGGCCTGCAACCATGAATTGTCTGAGTATGAATCGCCAGAGAGACCCTCTGCCCTCATGAGTACTGGCAATGCTTAACTGTGGCCATTTAGGAACTCCTTTTTGTGGGGGAGGGAATTGGCAAAGACCAGGTGGCTAGCTCATGCAGGTGTGCAGCTCAGGCAGGTCTGCTTGCACTTCCCCCAACCCTAACTGAGGTGGTGGGCTGCATACTGGTTGTGGACTCCTGTGGGTCTCTACACTGCCAGGGGAATCTCAATCCTTGTGCAGCCCCATCATCAGATCCCCCGAAAACATATCCCAGAATTTGCTCTGACTTTGAAAACAGATCCCTGGAGAGTTATAAGATCTCTGGAGATTCAACTCTCAGCGTAGGCCAGTCCCAGAGAAAGGGGGAATGCAGCCTGCTGGGGTGCCACAGTGGACAAAGAAAACACATGTGTAATGCTGAAATTTGACTGGGGGAGCATTGTTCTGCCCCTGCGGACCAGTAACCAGAAAAGGACGTGAAGGAAGGATCACTCCCCTTCCTCCATCCACAGCTGTGGAGGCAGCAGATGCTTTTCTTGCTAGAGGCTGGTGAGGAGTGCATTGGAAGACAGTCTTTACAGCATTTTTGGCACTGGCTGCACTCCTGCTGAAAGTGTGCCTGCTGCCCTAGCTTGCAAAAAAGCAGGCTTATCTCCCCTTCTCTACACAGAGCAACAGCTTTCCTGCCATGAACTGACTGCAGGACAACCTCCAAGCTGTCTTTTTTGGGCTGAGGGAGGAGATTCTACCAGGAGGCCATTTTGTTGGTAGACATCTGAGGGCATTTCCACGGACTTGTTACATTGTGGCCTGGAGATAAAGGACAGTGTCTATCTGTATTAAACGTCACAAGCTTTGTAATAGAGGCATGATAGAGAAGCTTATGTGCCCAGGACCAGGAACTGGTGCAACCTGTCTCCATCCCATTGCCTCCAAACTTCAGTGAATCCCACTAGGAGCTCTTGACACCCCTGCCCCCACCCCCATCAGGGTGAGTGCTTCTGTTCATCATGTCATCGAGGTATCCAAGGGTTTGATTTGACAAATGACTTTAATAAAGTCTCAGGATGCAAAATTAAGGCACAAAAAATTGTAGAATTTCTATATGCCAATAGCATTCAAGCGGAGAAGCAAGTCAATAAGTCAATCCCACTTACAGTACCCACACACACAAAATGTAAGAATACATTTAACAGCCGGGTGCGGTGGCTCAGCCTGTAATCCCAGCACTTTGGGAGGCCTAGGTGAGGGAATTGCCTGAGCCCACGGGTTCCAGAACAGTCTGGGCAACTTGGCTAGACCTCATCTCTACCATAAATCAAAAAATTAGCCAGGCCTGGTAGTGCACCCCATAGTTCCGGCTACTTGGAAGGCTGAGGCAAAAGGATCTCCAGAGCCCAACAGGTTGATGCTGGGGTGGCTATGAGAGTGCCGCTGCACTCCTGCCTGGGTGATGAAGTGGGACTCCAACTCAAAAAAAAAAAATACATTTAACGAAGAAGGTGAAAGATCTCTATAAGGAGAGCTACAAATACCAAAGAAAGGAATTGTAGATGACACAAACAAATGGAAACTATCCCATGCTAAAATATTGTAAGAATTATATCATTAAGATATCTATACTGCACAAAACAACCTGTATATTTAATGCAATTTTTTATCAAATTATCAATGTCATACTTCATAGATTTGGAAATGAAAAACACTCTTAAAATTCATATGGCCCCAATAAAGATCCTGAATAGCCAAATCAATTCTAAGCAAAATGAGCAAAACTGGAGGCATCACATTACCAGACTCCAAATTATACTACAATGCTACAGTAACCGAAACAGCATGGTAGTGGTACAAAACTAGAAATATACAGTAAGAGAATGGAATAGAGAATTCGGAAATAAAACCATATATCTACAGCTAACTGATCTTTGGCAAAGTCAACAAAAATAAACAATGGACAGTAGTGGGAAAATTGGTTAGATATAAGAAAAGTAATGAAGCAAGGCCTCTGCCTCTCACCATATAGAAAAATTAATTCAAGATGGATTAAAGACTTAAATGTAAGACCTGAAACTATAAAAATCCTAGAAGCAAATTTAGAAAAAACTCTTCAGGAGTTATTGGCTGAGGCAAAGAATTTGTGACTAAGACCTCAAAAGCAAATACAACAAAACCAAAAATAGACAAATGAAAATTAAACTAAAAAGATTCTCTGCACAACAAAAGAAATAATCACTATAGAAAAAGATAACTGTAAACATACAAAAGAATGTAAAAGAATGTGAGAAAATATTGGCAAATTATGCTTCTGACAAAGAACTAATATCCAGAATCTACAAGGAACTCTAACACCTTAACAAGAAAAAACAACCCCATATAAAATGGGCAAAGCTTATGAGCAGACATTTGTCAAAAGAAGGCATACAAGTGTAAACAACAACAACAGCAACAACAACAACAAACCATGAAAAAGAGTTCAACATCCCTAATTATCAGGAAAATGCAAATTAAAGCAATGAGATACCATCCTACATTAATCAGAATGGCTATTATTAAAAAGTCAAAAGCAACAAATATTGGCATGGATGCAGAGGTAAGGGAATGTGTATACACTCTTAGTGGTAATGTAAGTTAGTACAATCTCTATGAAAAACAGTTTGAAGATTTTTCAAAGAACTAAAAATTGAACTAACATTTGACCCAGCATTCCTTTTACTGGATATCTACTCAAAAAAAAAATAAAACTTTTTTTTTAAAAAAAGATACCTGTACTTGTATATTTATCATAGCTCTGTTCACAACAGCATAGTCATGGCATCAACACCCACATATTCATCAATAGAGGAATTGATAAAGAAAATGTGATATATATACCATGGAATACTTTTCAGTCACACACATACATACAAAAATATATCTGTTGTAGCAACATGGTTTAAGCTGGAAGCCATTATTCTAAGTGAAATAGTTTAGAAACAGAAAATCAAACATTGCATGTTCTCACTTACAATTTGGAACTAAACTATGAGTACACATGGACATAAAAATGGAAATAATAGACATTGGGGACTTCAAAAGAAAGGAGAGTGAGTGTCAGGTGAGGTTTGAAAATTACCTGTGTGGTACAATGTTCACTATTTGGGTGATGGGTGTAAGAGAAGCCCAAATCTTACTATTAAATTAAATGTGACATTAAATATATTTATGTAACAAACCTGCACATGTACTCCCTAAATCTAAAATTATATAAAATAAATAAAGTTGGCACAATAAGAGGTTAAAAACAATAACTTCTAATAAAATATAACATCACAATATACAGTAATATACATTAATATAAAATTGATGTCTCTTTCTTCCTCTTCTGTAATGATATGTGATGATGAATTGACAACATAATGAGATAAAGTGAGGTGAATGATGTAGGCATTGTGACAGAGTATTAGGCTGCTAGTGACCTTTTGACAATACTTCAGGAGGGCCATCTGTTCCAGGATCATCAGTCTATGATGATGCCTAGGGTTGAATGTCAGGAGCAGATGATGTTGCTGATGAAATCTTATTTTTTGCCAAAATATTTTTGGAAGAATATTGCAATTGAAAGTTACTCTCTCTTTCTTTTTAACTGATCAAATTGTTGCTGCAGAGGCTGTAATTATTTGATGATCATATGGGTGACTGCAATGCTGATTTTTATCTTGTCCCTTAGTGTTTGAGCAATTTGAGACACTTGAGCAAATTTTGGCAATGTCCACATTGCTGTCCTGCTTCAGTTTCACCTTCTTTTTCTTCCTCTTCTTCTGCAGATGACTCAACTAACTCATCCAGTTTCTCATTTAAGCTGAGAACATTCACCTTTTCACTTAAAGGAAGCAATTTACAGTTTCTCTTTGTCATATCCAATTTGCCAGCATCACTAATGAATTTGAGGTTAATTACTAAGCAAAATAAAGGCTTCTTGAACACAAGCACTGCAGTTTTGTAACAATCAACCTGGTAACTGAAATGGCTAGTAAGTGACTCAAAGATGGGTAGCATAAACTGTGTGTGTATGCTGGTTAAATGAATAATTCACATTCTAGATGGGATGGAGCAGGATGGCATGAAACTTAATCATGATACTCAAAATGGTACACAATTTACTTACACAAAAATTTATGAATTGCTTATTCCTGTATTTTCAACTTAATATTTTCAGGCTGCAGATAATATTATTATTTTTGACAGTGGGTAACTGAAAATGTGGAAAGCAAAACTTTGGATGAGTGGACTGCTGTAAAATAGTAAAAGACAAGAGAAGGGGATCAAAGTTGTGTCTTAGGAACTATCTACCTAATGTAAAATAAGGCAGTGGTGAGAAAACTGAAAAGGAAAAATGATATAAGATTTAGGAAAAACAAGCAGCAAGACAGTAACAAAACAATCTTCCTTTTCTGTAGTTACTTAATTAAACTGAATGTAAATTAAATTCTAATTAAAAGTTAGAAATTTATAAAAATAAACGATAAACAATTCAATTATATGCTGTCTCTAAGCCACTTACATTATATCCAAAAACACAATAAAATAATGGAAAAAGATATTTCATGCAAATTATAACTAGAAGAGAGATTAAGTGACTATACTAATATTAGACAAAAGAGACTTTAAGCAAAAAATTGTTACAAGAGATAAGTGATCACATTATATAATGACAAAAATGTTCTATCAGAAAGCTGTAACAACTATAAGCATCTAATGACAGAGTTCCAAAATATATGAAGCAAAAATGGACCAAACTGTGGAGAGAAATGTCTAAAAAATAATAGCTGGAGACATCAGAATCCCACTTTCAATAATGGAAAGAACAACCAAGCAAAAGATTACAAAGGAAAGAGAATACTTCAGCAACACAATAAATCACCTAGTCCTAACAGACACATATAGAGCATTTCATTCAACAGTAGCAAATTACATTTTTTGAACATGGAAATGCTGCAGGATTGACACTATATTAGTAACCAAAAAAAGCATCAATAAATTTAAAAAGACTAAAATGGTACAAAGTACCTTCCTGAAGACAATGGAATGAAGGTAGAAATAACATAAGAAACTCCAAAAAGATCAGAAGCATGTGAAAATTAAACAAAATGCTCTTAAATAACCAATGGTTTAAAGGAGAAATTAGTAAGTATTCTAATATGAATAAGAAAACAACATATAGAGACTTATGCAATGCAGTAAAAATAGTGTTTAGAGGAAAATTTATGGCTGCAAATGCCTGTATTGTAAAAAGAAGAAACATCTCAAATCAATAACATTTACCAATTTCCAATTTACCTTAAAACTTGAAAAAAGTAAACTGAACACAAAATTACTAGAAGGAAGTAAATAATAAAGTTTAGAGGGGACAAAAATAGCAGAGAAAAAGAACAAAAAAAAAAAAAGAAAAGAAAACAAAGATAAAAGGATAGAAAACCAAAAGTTTGCTCTTTGAAAAAGTTTGTTCTTTCAGTCACCGAATGCAGTGGCTCACACCTATAATGTCAGCATTTTGGGATGGCAAGGTGGGAAAATTGCTTGAGCCCAGGAGTTTGAGACCAGTCTGGGAAACATATTAAGACCTCCTTTCTACAAAAAATAATAAAGTAAGCCTGGCATGGTGGTACCAAGAGCCTGAGACGGAAGGGTCACCTGAGCCCATAAGGTCAAGGCTGTGGTGAGTGGTGATCATGCCACTGCACTCCAGAGTGAGTGTCAGAGTGAGACTCTAACTCAAAACAAAAACAAGCAAACAAATATACAAAACAAAGAAAGAAAATATCAACAAAACTGATACACTTCTGGCTAGACCGACCAACACTCAAATTACTCAAATAAAAAATAAGAGTTGGGAACTTACAGAACTAGAAATAACTATAAGAACATGTTGTGGTCAAATGAATATCATTAGTTAAATAACCTAGATTAAAATTTTAAATTCCTGAAATACACAAGCTGCCAGAACTGACTAAAGGAGAAATATAAAATCTAAAAGAACTTATAGCATTAAAAAGGCTGAATTGTCAATCAAAGCATTTTCAACAAAAGAAAGCCCAGGATCAAATGGCTTCACTAGTTAATTCTACCAAATGTTTAAAGAATAATTTATATCAATTCTACATATCTGTTTCAAAAACTGGAAGAGGAGGGCATACTTCCTAACTTTTTCTAAGACATCACAAGAGAACTGCAGACTAATATCTTTTACGAATACAGTTGCAAAAATTCTCAAAATACAACTAAGAAAATAAGTAACCTAATCAAAACTATACATTATGACTAAGTGAGATTTAGTTCAAAAATACAGGTTGGTAAAAAGAGCAATAGATGCCATTCACAATATGAATAGAATAAAGGAAAAAAAAAATCTCAATGTATTCAGAAAAGCCATTTGAGAAAATCCAATTGCTTTTCTTTTTTTTTTTTTTGAGTTGGAGTCTCACTCTGTCGCCCAGACTGGAGTGCAGTGGCCGCTCCCGGCCACCGCACCCTCGACCTGCTGGGCTCCGGCGATCCTTCCGCCTCAGCCTTCCAAGTAGCTGGAACTACAGGCGCGCGCTACCACGCCCGGCTGATTTTTTTGATTTATTGTAGAGATGAGGTCTCGCCTGCCCAGGCGGGTCTCGAACCCGCGGGCTCAGGCAATCCACTCGCCTCAGCCTCCCAAGGCGCGGGATTACAGGCTGAGCCACCGAGTCCGGCTCCCATCGCTTTTCATGGTAAAGGCACTAAAAAGAAGGGAACTTGCTCAATATGAAAACAGACACTTATCTCATGCTATTTACAAAAAATAACTCAAAATAGTCAAATACGTAAATCTAAGAGCTAACATTATAAAATAGTTGAGAGAAAACACAGGTGTTCGTATTCATAACCTTAGCTATGGCAACGGATTCTTAGCTATGACACTAAAAGCACAAATGATAAAAATGAATAAATTTCACTTCATCAAAACTAAAATAATAACAGTGCATCAAAGGACGTTATCAAGAAAGAGAAAGGATAGCATAAACAATGGACATTTTCAAGTTATATTTTCATAAGAGAAACACAAGTATATCCAGGACATATCAAAACAAAAAGACAAACAATTCAATTAAAAAAATAAGCAAAAGACTTGTACAGACATTTCACCTAGGATAAAAATGGCAAACAAGTATGTGGAAAGATGTTCAATATTATTAAATATCAAAAAGCAAATCAAAACCACAACGAAATAGACACTCTTTCATACCCATTAGGTTGACTGTCATTAAAAATAAAGAAAGCAACAAGTTTCAGTGAGGATGTGGAGGAATCAGAATCCTCGTACTTTGTTCATGGGAATGTAAAATGTCATAGCCACTGCATAAAATGGATTGCCAATTCCAGAAAATATTAAGTGTAGATTTGTCATACAATCCAGTAATTTCACTTTTAGGCATATACTCAAGAGAATTGAAAACAGGTGCACAGGTATGTTTCATAGCAACATTATTATGCTACAGCATCAATGAACATTGAAAACATTATGTAAAGTGAAAGAGGGCAGGCACAAAAGAACAAGCAATGTATCATTCCATTTATCCTAAGTGCCCCAAACAGGCAGTTCCAAGAAGAAAGGAACCAGATGAGTGATTGCTAGAAGTTAGGAGAAAGGGAAATTGTAGACAACTGTTTCATGGGTATGAAGTTTATTTAGAGTAGTGAAAATGTTCTGCATTTAAATAGGGAGCATGGCTGTATAGTATATGTGAATATACTAAAAGCCACTGAATCATACACTGTAAAGTTGTTAAAATAGTGAATTTCATGTTATGCGACTTTCATCTAAATAAAAATGTATTTTTCTAATTTTGCAAAATAAAATTATGCTATACCATTTTCTCTATCAATTACATTGTACTAACTTTGATTACATTGCAATGCAAAGTATCCCTGGTTTATCTATTTAATTAAGTAAACAAATATTAATAAAATACCTACTATTTGATAATGACTTCTAGTCATTGGGCCTATAGCAGTGACATAATTGATTGAATCCTGTCATCATGGATGTTGTAGCATAATGGAAAAAGAGAATCAATTTTAAAAAATTGAAGTGCCTGCTTTATTTTATTTTTTCTTCATACAAATATTTTTTCTTATTCTATTTCTACTTTGCAGACACACATGTAAACACACACTAAGACACACATACACACACAAACACACATGTACTCACAGATCTTCACACAAGTGTCATATACTTTGGATGACAGGGCTTATAAAAATATTATATCTAACAACAGCTCCTCACAAAAATACACAGAAGTACTCACATGGGGAAAAAATATATAAATATTATATCTAGAGATACAATATCTGATACTTTTTGCCGAGGGTAATATCTCCTTTCTAAGACTTACTTTCCCTTGAGTTTCTTTGGAGTGTATTAATTTTTGGAAAAAAAATTGTAGTGGATGAGAGAAAAAACTGGGGTATATGAATTAAAAAGTTAACTGGTGGACTGAGTTCTATGACATGTTTTAAATTTGCAAGTATATATTTTTAAATTTTAAATTATTATGGATACATACTAGCTGTACATGTTTATGGTATAATACGGTATTTAGATACAAGCATACAATGTGTAATGATCAAATCAAGGTAATTAGAATATCTGTTACCTCGAACATTTATCATTTCATTGTGTTAGGAGCATTCCAATTCCACTCTTTTAGATATTTTGAAATACGCAATAAATTATTGATCACTATAGTCACCCTATATTTCTTCTAAACCACAATTTGTAGAGTCATAGACAATAGTATTATTCTTATAAATCTTTAACATTAACATACACTCAGAAGACAGCTTGTTCTTAAAGGGATAAACTTGAAGCTCTACATTGTTCTTATAATATACTTGTCATACTCATAATATTTTTAGTTAACAAATATTACAATATTAAAATATTATATGTTGATTGATTTTTGTTTATTTCTTCTCAATAAAACTGAGATAAGGCATTATAAGTACAGAAATAATGCCAGAATATGAAAAAAAATGCCAGAATGACTAATTTCACCAGTGAGTTAGGTAGGAGCATTATTAGTAGATAAGGTAAGCTAGAGCTATACTCGATCTTTGTCCAATTCTTAGCTTATTATCTCTTTTTCTCCACTACCATGATCTTCCTAATCAACAACAGTTCAGACTTGAGAAAATCAATTTTTCTTTTTAACAGGCAGGGCACTGGGTGATTTTAAAATACAGTTACCTAGTTTAATATCCTCTATTGTGCCTAGATGGAAAAGCTGCCAAAGAAATACTTGGCTGTTCCTCTGAGTAACAAATAAGTAAAAATATTCTATGGGGAACTGAAGTGAAACACCCTGATTCAAACCAGCCGTCCACTTTCTCATTCAGTAAAAAGAACTGAGGATTGATTTTTATATTATTTTTCCAGGGCTGTCTTAATAAATTATCACAAACTAGGTGGCCTAAAACAAGAGAAATTTATTCTGTCACAGTTCTGGAGGTCACAAGTCTGAAACCAAAGTTCCATCAGAGCCATGTTCCCTCTGAATCTGTAGGAGAATCTTTGCTTGCCTCTCCAAACTTCTGGTGGTTTCTGGCAAATTCCTTGGCTTGTAGCTGCATCACTTCAACATCTGCCTCTGTCTTTATATGGCCTTCTTTCTATATGACTCTGTGTTCCTCTCTTCTTATAAAGACACCAGCCATTGAATTTAGGGCCCTCACTAATCCTATATGACCTCATCTTAACTAATTACATTGGTAAAGACTTATAAATAAGGTTACATCCTGAAGTTCTAGGTACATGAATTTCTGGTGGACACTATTCAACTCATTACAACTCTCAGGCTGTCCATTTTGGTAAAAAATAGAATCCATACCTTATTAAAAATTGTATAGATGGGTAGATAGATAAACACACATACACATGGGGGAACACCCCCCAAAAAACCAGAAATTCTTTTTTGGAAGGTAGGCCCCTTATAGTCCAGGCTTATCCTGCTAGGTAAGTGCTCTAGGAACCCATTAACATCAGCGTACCAGCTAGCATTCTTGTGAGAGACTGCATTCGGCATCTGCGCATTTTTTTGGAGATTCAAAGTGTTTGCCCATTTCATGATGGGAGATTTATGAGCACACCTACCTACACTGCACTGTGTTCAGCAGATTTTGACCAAAAAATGGCATGACCCCCATATCCTAACCTCCCTATTTATCCAATCTCAACCCAAGCAACTTTTTTTGTTTGTTTGTTTCAGTAGATAGGGGGAAAAGTCCTCAAAGGGAACTGTTTTGCCGATGTAGAAGAGGTAAAACCAAAAATGGCAGATGCACTAAAAGGGATAAAAAAATGATGAGTTGAAAAACTGTTCTGAGCAGTGGAAAAAGCATCTCAATAGGTATATTGCATCAAATGGAGAGTACTTTATAGTGACCGAAGTTTAAACATGCAAGAATAAATACATTTTTTAGATAAATAAATTCTTTTTTGGGGGTCCTCCTTTATCCATACATACACACATGTAAATAATATATGAATATGTTATGTGTATGCAGTCTGTATGTGTGGGTATGTATGTATAAAAAAAATAAGAAAATTTCTTCTTCCTTGTGGGAAAAAAAGTGCCCATAAATTCAGAGTAATTTCAATCTCAAGGGAAAAATAAGCTTTACCATAAAACCCATGGGCAGTGTTCACTTGCGAGTAAAAACATATAACAGGGTAAGTTTTTTCTGTTAGCATTATACAGAAGTTTACTATTAAAATATATTGAATTAAATTACTAATATAAGTTAAAAAAGGTTTTAGTATCCACAATGACCTACTCACCTTGAAAAGCACAATCATTTGAATGTACTATTTTAGTATCAACTTTACAGCTAATAATTGTATAGTTGATCCAGTTCCTACAAAGGAATTGGAAGAAATTCCCACATTAAATAGAAATCCTCACTCTTTGTAGAATGCAAACATAATCAGATTTGTATAATTAAAAACAAGAAAGCAAGTTCTGGGTCTCCAAATCCTTTGGTTGTCTTGCCCAAGTGATATTGGAAATGCATTCTAGATAGCATAAAATATCTCTGCAAAGTGATGATTTTGTATACCTACACATTGTAAAATATTTATCACAATTTAGTAAAATAACATATGCATCAGCTCACACAGTTGCGTTTTATGAGAACCCATAAGATCTACTCTAGCAATTTTAAGTATGTAATAGAGTGTTAGTAACAACTGAAAAGGATAACTGTATCCACCATGTTGTACATTAGAACTTCAGAATATATTCCTCTTATAATTGAAAGTTTGTGTCTTTAACCAACATCTCCCCATTTCTTTCACCACCCCAGTCACTGCCTGGCAAACATTGGTCCTAATCTCTGTTTCTAAAAGTTTACTTTTTTTGAATTCCACATTTAAGTGATATCATACAGCATTTCTCTATTTGGCTTATTTTGTTTTGCATAATTCTCTCTAGGTTCATCCATGTTGACACACAAAATATTTTTTTATACTGAATAATATTCCAGCAAGTGTATATAAAAATATCCCTTTTTCTTTCATTCATCTGTTGATGGACACTTAGTTTGTTTCCATATCCTGACTATTGTGAATAATGGTCACAATTGTGTGCCATAATGAATATGAGAGTACAGATAGCTCTATGAAATACTGAATTTTTTTCCTTTGGATCTATACCCAAAAATGGGATTGCTGTATCATAGGGTACTTTAATTTTTTGAGGAAATTTCTTACTGTTTCCAGTAATGAGTGTACCAATTTACATTTCCATCAACAGTATGCAAGTGTTTTCTCAGTATCTTCTCCAACATTTATTTGTTCTTGTCTTGTTGATGATAGACACGGTAATAAGTGTGAGAGGCTATCACATCATGGTCTAGATTTGCATTTTCCTGATGATTAGAGTGATTTTGAACACTTTTTCATGTACTTGGCAATTTTCATATTATCTATTCAGGTTTAGTATTCATGTTTTCATAAGGTTATTTATAAGTTTTTTATATCAAATACCTTATGTATTTTAATTAACTCCTTATCAGATATATGGTTTTATAGTCTGTGTTGCTATGCAAGAACACCTGAAGCTGGGTAACTTGTTTTAGCAGGTTTTTGTGTGTGTGCAGTCTTTAGAAGCTTCTATTTATAACATATGGCATCAACAAACAGAAACAATTTTACTTTTTCCTTTCTGATTAGGGTATCTTGTATTTCTTCTCCTTTTTTAATTGTTCTGGGTAGGACTTTCAGTACTATGTTGACTAGATGTGGTGAGAAGCAAAACAGTTACTTATTTTTGAACTTGGAGGAAGAACTTTCAGCTGTCCTTCACTGAGTGTGATATTAGCTGTGGCCTTGTCATATATGGACTTCATTTTGTTGAGATACTTTCCTTCTACATATACGTAACTTATTGAAAGTTTTTATCGCTAAACGTTGAAATTTGTCAAATTTTTTTCATCTATTGATATAATTATACAATTTATATGCTTCTTTCTGTTAATGTGGTGAGTCACACTTACGGATTTACATGTGTTGAAGCATCCCAGACATAAATCCCTGTTGATCATGGAGTATGATTGGTTTAATGTGCTGTTGAGTTCAGTTTGTTAGTATTTTGTTGAGAATTTTTGCATGTCTATAGAAAATATTGCCCCAAAGTTTTCTTTTCTTGTTGTGTTCTTGTCTGGATTCATTATCAAGGTAATGCTAGCCTCATAAAATAAGTCTGAAAGTGACTTTTACCCTTCAACTTTTTGAAAGAGTTTTATTTTTTTATTAAACATATTTTTTATTTTAAAATTGTGGGGTACAATTAAGGCTTAGGTATACAAATATGCATCGTTCAGGCACCCTTGTTGATAAGGGGTGCCCCTCCGTCTCCAGACAGATATTGACTACTGTTAATCCCACCTCCCTTCCCCTCCCTGCCCCTCCATAGTTTCCCGCCACTGTCAATCCTTTTCTTATAGTATTATGATAGATGTTCAAGGTCCACTTGTGAGTGAGAACATGTGATACTCAGATCTTTGTTTCTGTGAGAGATCACTCAGTATTATAAACTCTAGTTCCATCTAGGTTGCTGCGAAATTCATGATTTGGCTCTTTTTAATGGCTGCATGGTATTCCATCGTGTATATGTACCACATTTCTCAAATTCAGTCCTCTTTTGATGGACAGCATGGTTGGTTCCAGGTTCTTGCTATTGTGAACAATGCTGCGATAAACATACATGTGCAGGTATCTTTTTTATAGAGCGATTTGTGTTCTTCAAGGTATATATACCCAGTAGGGGGATTGTGGGGTCATATGGGAGGTCGATATTTAGTGCTTTTAGGAATCGCCACACTGCTTTCCACAGAGGTTGCACTAGTTTACACTCCCACCAACAGTGTAGAAGTGTTCCCTTTTCACCACATCCTCTCCAGCATCTGTTATTTTTTGAGTTATTGCTAATGGCCATTCTGACTGGAGTTAGGTGGTATCTCAGTGTAGTTTTAATTTGCATCTCCTTGATGATTAGTGAGGTTGAACATTTCTTCATGGGTCTGTTTGCTGCTCATACGTCTTCTTTTGTGAAGTGTCTATTCATATCCTTTGCCCACTTTGTAATGGCGTTGTTTGTTTTTTTCTTTTCAGCATGTTTGTGTTCCTTGTAGATCCAAGATGTTAGGTCTTTGTCAGACCTGAAGTTGGCAAATACCTTTTCTCAATTTGTGGGCTGTCTCCCTACTCTCTTGATGGTTTCTTTGGCTTTGCAGAAGCTTGACAGTTTAATAAGGTCCTACTTGTCTATCTTGTCTCTTATGGCCTGTGTTTTGAGTTTTGTTCAGGAATTGGATGCCAGTTCCAATTTCCATAAGGGTGTGTCCTGCATCGTCTAAGTTTCTTAAGGTTTAAGGTTTTACATTTAGGACTCTGATCATTTAGAGTTAATTTTTGTGTATGGGGATAGACAGGGGTCCTGTTTGAAACTTCTGCATGTGGTCAGCCAGTTTTCCCAGCACCATTTAGTGAATAGGTTCTCCTCTCCCCAGTGGTAGGTGGTGGAAGCTTTGTCGAAGATGAGTTGGTTGAGAAATTTAGGTTTTGCT
>CAUYQG010186539.1:0-34994 GCA_963574415.1 Tarsius wallacei
CATATGAGTGCACTATGTGTACCTGTGGCCATGTGTGTGCATGTGTGTGTGTGACCAGATGTGTATGTGAGCATGACCGTGTGTGCATGCAAGTGAGTATTCCTGTATGTATGCATCTGTGTGAAAATGACCATGTGTGCATGGGAGTGCCACTGTGTATGTGTGCATGTGTGTAAATGTGACCGCGCAAACGTGTGTAGATGCCAACCCAGATACCAGCTGGAGCCTTGCCTGAGGGCTCAGTGAGAAGCTCTCACGCCGGAGCTCCCCAGCCCGCAGAACCCCCACGTCAAACAGCACTGACAACAGAGAGTCATCTCTGGTCAACAGGTCCTGGTCAAAGACTTTCAGTTCCACGATGTTCTGCAAGGGGAACAGAGTGAGAGGGCTGCAGGAAGAAAAGGTGGTAGGGAAGGTGATCAGGACAGGGAATGGGAGGCCGAAAGAGGATCAGTGGCAGTGGGTGAATGGGGATAGTGGGTAGGGCCGGGACTGACCCTGGCCCACCTTGAGCTGGCTGTGGATCCGGAAGTGAAAGCTCTGATTCCAGACGGGGTTTCTGCTGTTCTTGACCGTGCGCGTCTGGAGCCTGTGGCTGGAGCCCGTGGGCAGCCAGACAGTCACGTAGCAGTCTGAAGGGGTCACTGCAGGAAGGAGGAACAAGTGCCCCATGATGGCCAAGAGCCCTCTCCAGCCATCACCTGGAGCCCTGTGTGGGATGGGCCTGGGTGGGAAGACAGGAGAGGCAGAGCCCTAGCTGCCACCTTCCACTGGGCACCTCCTCTCAGCACACTCCTCTAGGCCCCGCCCACTGGTGCTGCTCCCTCTGAACTCAGCGGCAGTATCCTCCTCCTCTCTGGGCCCAGGATAGGGCCAGGGAGGCGCACGCTCACCTAGGTCCTTGGAGGGCAGGCCATGGGCCTGAAGAACACGAATGGTGAGCAGGCAGGTCTCAGGTAACTTTGCCTACAGAGGAGAAACAGGGGCAGACTTGCTGCAGGATGACGGGGTCAAAGGTAGCAGGGGCTGCCAGGGAGCAGCAGTCCTGAACCAAAGGATCAGGCCCATTCAGCCCTAGGCCCATCTGCCCCCCCATCAGAATCCTGAATCGACAGGCGACACCGCACCTCCACGATGCCTGCTAGACTTACACAATGCTCCATGCTGGCTCTGGGCCAAGGGCTTCACAGACAGGAACTCACGCACAGTGGAGTGTGTAGTACTACTATACATGGGTACTGCTTTTAATGACCAACCCCACAGGTAAACTGAGGCACACAGGTGAAGTAGCCACTTGCCTGAGGCCCAGAATCAGGATGGGAACCCGGGCAGTTTAGCTCGATTTATGCCCAACACATCCCAGCTTCTACTTCCCAGGTGTGGTATCCTTCCATCTTTCCACCCCACACCCTTGTTGAGGGTGGGGAAGTGGCGTTTCAGGGTCTTGGGCCCCCGGCTGACCTGCTCCCTGTACTCTCTACCCTGATCAGAAGACCATCCTGGAAATGGGCTCTCTGTTGGGCAGAATGGCAGTTACCAGCTCAGACTGCCCACAGGTTGTCCAGTCCTCCAGGGCCAGGCTGAAGACGGCCCCCAGGGAGCTCCTGACAAACCCACTCCTTGGTTCTGGGAATGCAGACTGCCACGTGTGCCAAGGCCAGGGAAACCTATGTCAACTTGTTCTTCCTTTTGGCCTTCAGCCTGCCCTCAGAAGGACCCTGACGGATCAAGTCTAGGGAGCAACCTGGTTTGGGACAGAGCTGGGGAAGCTTATCACCTGTCAGCCCTGAGGCCCCCACACCCCAGCAACTGAGTCAGAAGGCTTGCTGGAGCAGCCACTTCCTTCTGGGGCCTCAGGAAGCAGCTGGGAGCCTGAGTTCCCAGGGCCCAAATCCACCACACCAGGAGCTCTGCCTGGAGTTTACCCCAGGGCAGAAAGGACTCAGGACAGATCCCTCATCCCAGGACCCTCCTCTCCTCCGGCGTCTGCTCATGCCAGCAAACACCCCCCTCTACACCTGCAGAAGACCACAACTCCTCCTACGAACAGCATTAACCAGGCCCTGGGTGAGGACCAGGGATCAGAGTGGGGGCCCAGAGCCTTACCAGAGCCATGAGGCTGAGTCCGCAGGAGCAGGAATGATGGGGCAGTGGCCACAGGACCAAGGACTGTCAGCTTTTTAGCCAGAAATCTCCCAGCCAGCCTCAGTTCCTCTCTGGTCCCTCCCACATGCCTCCTCTGCTCCACCCAAGCTCACACCCACTCCTGGACCAGACACCTGTCCAGGAAATGAGGCACCTTAAACCTGTACTGCAGCCACTGACACCCTTGTGTCGGGGACTCAACATCCTGCCCGGCTCCCTAGACCTGCTCTCTCCAGCCATGGGCACCTGGGCCTGTCCCACCAGCTGTGCTCCCAGCCCTGTTTTAGAGGAGGGCTCTCCCAGGAGAGCTGTTGCCAGGGCCTGAGCAGAAGGAAAGCCAGAGGTGGCCCCAGAGCAGCAGCAAAGCGATGCGCCGAGTGCCCCGTGGCAGGGTCTTTTGCAACCTCTGGTGCCAGTATGACAGGAATGCCTGGTCTTGACTGCAGCAGCAAGCACCCAGGCCCCATCGCTCAGGCAGGGAGTGGCTGTCACATAAAACAGCCCTTCAAAGCTGGGTGCTGGGCTGCCTCCAGCACACGAGGATGAGGCCTTCTGTTGGCACTCAGGTGGGGGGGCTCTTCTGTCTCCTGGGCCTGGCTTGTGGGGGGTGGGGTCAGATTATGGAGACCAAGCTTTCCTCAGAGGGACAGCCCTAGGAGGGTTGTGGGAGAAATAGGGGCTAACTTCCAGGGCACCAGACTCCACCAGCTTCCCGGAACTGGGGGAGAACAGGAAACCAGGCCAGAGAGTTACAACAAGATTGAGGTCTTGCTTGCCCCATGGAGGGCCACAGTGGCTGTCAGACAGAGGGATTTGGACAGCGGACAGCTCCTCAGACCCAGGCCCAGATCTGGCCCTCACCTCCAGTGAAGGTCACTTTCACATTTTTACCTAGACCCTCAGGCCCTCACCAGGCCACAGAAGGCAACCGCAAGAGAGAGTAGCAGAACACGACGCACAGCTCCCCTTTATTGAACACTTCCTCTGTGCGGGTCCCATGCTGGCCCTTACAGATATCATCCCCAACCCCACAGCAGCCTGTAAGGCAGGGCCATTATTATCTCTGTTTTACAGACAGGACATCTATGCCCCAAGAGCAGTGACTCACCCAAAGTCACAGCACTGCTGCGCCTGACACCTGCTCCTCCTCCTCACCTGTGTGGCAACTTCCCGGGAGCCCTCACCCAGACCTGCCTAGCACTTTGAGTCCTCCTGACCACACCCCAAGATCCTCCAAAGTTGATTCCAATACCCTGGACCCTGGGTCAGCAGCCAGCATGCCAACTCCAGGTTGTCTCTAGAATTGCCTCGGCCAGGAAGGGGCCCAACATTTCCCCTAAGTCGTGCTGGGCAGTGTTTGCCAGGGCTCTGTCAGTCGAGGCTGGAAGCCTTAGTGAGAGAGTCAAGCAGCTGGAAGTAACTGTACTTGAGGTCATACTCCATGTCATACCAGAAGTTCACTGTGGAGAGAACAGGGATCTGAGCACAAAGGTTCTTTTTCCTTTTTTTTTTTTCTGAATCAGAGTCTCACTCTGTCGCCCAGGCTGGAGTGCAGTGGTACACTCACGGCCACCGCAGCCTCGACCTGCTGGGCTCAGGCCAATCCTTCCACCTCAGCCTTCACGTGGCTGGAACCACAGGCGGGGCTACCATGCCCGGCTAATTTTTTATTATTTATTGTAGAGATGAGGTTTCACCATCATGTTTCTCAGGCTGGTCTCGAACCCCTGAGCTTAGGCAATCCTCTCGCTTCTGCCTCCCAAAGTGCTGGGATTACAGGCTTGAGCCACTGCATCTGGCCAAATGTTTTTTTCTGACCTAGAGCCTCCCAAACCTCGCCCTGAGATGTCCTGCTGGGCCTTGGCAGGGCCTGCCCTTACCTGCAATGCAGCCATGGGATTGCTGGACATGGTGGAACCACAGGGATGGCAGGTAAAGCATCTCACCAGCCTGCACCGTACAGCGAAGGGCCTGGGCTTGACTGTAACTGGGGTACCGGGCCAAGTCTGGAGCCAAGGGGTCCAGTGGGATCCAAGGCACCTGAGAACACATTGGATGCCCCAAGACCCCCACCTTCAGCTCTGTTCTTTCCAAAGGTAAACACCACGGGCCCTGCTCTGCTTAGCACTGAAAGGCCCCAGACTTAGGGACTTTTCAGAGCAAGGTGCCACCTCCTCGGACCTCTTATGCCTGCTCCTCAGAGCCCAGGCTCTGGCCCTGCCCCTCCTCAGAGCCCAATAACAGGACAGGCACCTTCTCCACCGCCTCTTCATCCACCATCTTAAAGGTACCCTCCTCGGTTAGCTGGTAGGTCGCTGGCGTGTACAGCTCTGGAGCCGAGAGAGAAGGGTGTGGGGAACCGCAAATAGCCTGGAGCTTGCCAGACCCTCCCCAGCCCCAGCCAGCCCAAGTGTCCCTCAGTGCGGTGGAGACACTGTGGCCACTCCTCAGGCCTGGGCACCAGCCTGTCCAGGATTCTCGCTGCCTTCCCGCCAGCTTGGACCACCTGCCTCCCCAGCCCCTGCAGGCTACATCCCCGATCACATGCCTACCATAGGGGATGAAGGGCCGGTCACTGGGCGGATGCAACAAGAAGTGCTTCTCTCCTGAGACCACACAGTAGAGATTCTCATAGTGGTCCTTGTGCACTGCCAACAGAAATCAGGCCCAGTGGCCAGGGGGTGAGGGACAGGGACACAGAACAGAGCAAACCATCATGCTGAGAGCCCCATACTACAAGACTGCCTGTGACAAAAAAAGAAGAGCACAGAAAGAGTCAGCAGGCTCGAGGAGATGCCAAGGACTCTGGCAGACATTCCAGAACTCTGCCCTCCAGGAACCTGGTGCTCAGCAGGCCCTGGGCTCACCTCTACCAAGAGGGAACGGACGCCAACAGGGTTCTCCTAAGTTCACCACCGATCTAGCTGGCCTTTGGAGAGCCGTCTAGGGATCTAGAAGAAACAGCGCCACCCTACCCCCAATGCCACGGGTCCCCTCCCTGACCTGAGCTGTCAGAAAAGACCCTCTGTGGTGCCTGAGTCCCAGAAGCCCAAAATAAATCGTAAAAAACAGTCCACCCAACCTCCATCCAGGTCCAGCCTCCCACTTGCGGCCTCATCTTCCTTCCCTCTGCCCTCCTCCTGCTCCTTCCCCACCTCTGTAGTCCCCGGGCACCTACAAGATGTCACTGCAGCCGCCTCTCCCAGCCAGAAGTTCACAGCATCAGGCATCTTTCCTGCTGGGCAGAAGGCAAGTTAGGAAGGCCAGGCTGGGGCCAGCCACCATACAGTGACACCAGATACTAAGCAGGAGCAGAGGCATCTCAAGAAGAGTCAGAGAGAAGAGTTAGAGGTTGGGAAGGCATGGGGAAGGGGCCTCCCTCCCCTGAGGTAGAAGGAAGTTCACATGTTAAGGGAAGGCCTGGGAACGTCTTTAGTGAGCAGCACTTGACACTGGCGGACGAGGGTGCGAACCACATCACCACCAGAGGGACAGAGTGAGCAAACAGGCTGACCCCTTCCTTCCCATATTGTCCCTGCCCAGCCGGGGGCCAGCACCCACCTCCCGCCCCCACTCCTCCCCTGCTCCCGCCTCTGCTCACCCAGGGCCTCAGAGGCCCAGGGCACATGGGGCTCCAGATCAGGAAGCAGCTGGGGCAGCTCAGTGGGCAGGTTGGAGCACTGCTTCTGCACATATAGGACTCCCGGGTGCTGGGCCTGGCCCTCCAACACATCCAGCACACAGCTCAGGGGCAGGCGGCACTCAGCAGGCATCACGAAGCGGTCCTCTCGCACGGCATCCGCATAACCATCTGGGGTCACGGCCACACTCACCTCGGTGGCGCCCACTGTGGCTCTAGAGAAATGGACGTGTGGCTTGTGCCCAGGTGCTAGTAACCACTGCCCACGCCCCACCCCAGGGCAGCTCCCACCTGAGGTAGGGGAGGGACCACTTCTGGAGGGCCGGCCAGTGCTGAAGGGCGTTGCGGATGATGCAGGGCCTGTTGGGGCAGACCCAGTCCCGGTAGAAGTGGAGCGGAGTAGGGGGCTCGTCCAGATAGGGTACAGCAAGAGGCACACTGAGCTCTGAGGGGACAATGGGGGGTAGGGGCTGAAGCCAGCAGCACCCAGTCCCTGCCCCACTGCCTGCATAAGAGATGCCCTCCCTGGGAAGGCCACACTGTGTGCTGGGCAATGTCCATTGGTGACCAAGGGCTCCTGGACAACCAGAAGTAGAAGAATGAGGAGGGAAATTTAAGGCAGAAAGCATAAAGCACACATAACATGCCAGGGTGGGCCCCAGAGGCCACAGGACCAGAGGCTGTTGCTAAGCCCAGAATCCAGATCCTCTGTGCAGCCAGGTCTGGGCCCTGCACAGTGGACCCTCAGCCTTCCCACCCTGGAGGGGCTAACCTCTTAGCACTCCTCAGGAAAGGCAGTCTCAGAGGTGGCACTGGGAGCTCCAGGATGAGTAGGGCCAAGGCCCCAAGGCCATGGGCTGGTCTGCGTAGGGTGTGACTAGAGAGCCCCCACCTCAAAAGTGATAGTTACTGAGCACCTGGAATGTGCTCAGCACTTGGCTTGGCCAATATGGAGGTATCAGGGATGATCCATTCATCATCTCAGGAAGCTTACAATCCATCTGGGAGACAAACTACCAACGACACCAATGAAAGAAAAGTAAGGGCTGAACTGTGGTTTGGGTCCTTCTGAACAGCATCACCACCCCTGGACACCTAGGGTCATCATGTGCATCTGGGCAGGTCATGCAGTGTGCCACCTGTCCAGATGTCTATAGTGGCATTGTGCCACCCCTAACAAAAATCTCTTTTTGACTCAGCCTTCTCCTTCACTCCTGTCATCTTACTGGCTGTCTCCAATCCTGTTGATTCTACCTTCCATGTCTCTCAAACCCAACTATCCACATTTAAGTTACCATTTTTAGGTCCTCACTCAAATGTCACACTAATGAGGCTTCCTTCCCTGACCACCCTTTTTAAAATTGCAGCCTGCCCCCTACAATCCTTATACCCCTTCCCTATTTTTCCCCTTAGTACTCATCACCATCTAACATGCTATACACTTCACTTATTTAAATTATTGTTCTGTCTCCCTTGTTAGAACATAAGCCCCACGAGGGCGGAAATGCTTGTACTATTCACTGATGTATGTATTCTCAGGACCTGGAATAGTACCTAGCACACAGTAGGTACTCAGTAAGTATCTGCTTCAGGGTTGAATGGAAGTCTCCAGCATCCTGGTTGGTCGCTGCAGTGAACTACCTGGTTTTTCTGGCTCAATTCCACCCCCTTTCAAAGCATCTATCATCCTGCCCCAGTCATCTTTTGAAAATACAATCTCATCTCATCACACCCCTAATAACAAATCTTTTGATGGCTTACCACTACTCCTTGCAGAACAGTCTGCCTTGACATGCAGCATCAGGCCCAACCTACTTTTCCAGTCTGATTTCCTCTGGTCTCGTGCCTCCCCTTGCCACACACCCTCTATTCAGGTGGTGCTAGACTTTGTTTCTGCTGCTCACTCAAACCGGAATGTCTTTCTGCTGGCTTTTATAAAGGGTACAGGGCCTTGCTCTGTCACTTTCATGCTCGGAAGACCTTGACTCCCTGTTAGTGTTTCCTGTGTTCTGCTGCAAATGGCCCAGCACTCACTTTCACCTCTGAAGTCAAGATCCATCTCTCAGGGCTACATCTCCACACTGGTCATCTTTGTCTTGCAATCAGTTGTAAAGTTAATATCCTTGGATCAGAAACTAAAACTGAGTAGGAAGACCCCAGTGGGCCAAGGAAACTAGGAAGGAAATAGCTGGCATGTGTGCTTGCTGCCCTGACAAGAGGCAAGATGGAACCTGCCAAGTAGATATGGGAGCAAGGAGGGAGGAAAGTAGCAAAGGCCTTCTCAGTCATGCCAGCCCAGCAAAGCAGTCACCATGGGAAGAAGGTGACCGAGGCTCAGTACATCTCTCTGTTGTGCTCACTGGGATTTCTAAAGGATGTGGAAACTGCCATTTTTGACCCTTTGGATTTCTGCAATTACATATTTGCTTTACTTGCTCACCAATTCCTTTCGTGAATGGCTACTTTTCTCTCCTGGGGTTTCAAAATTTCAAAAGGGAAGAAATTTCAAAAGGGATTCTGAGGCAGGCATAGTTACCAGAATTTTGAAGTAGTCAGGAAGGTTTTCTTAGGCAGGTCTAATTTAGAACAGGGTAAATGTTCAGACATTTTTCTTGTCTATACAGGACTTCCACCGGACCCACCAGGTATATCAGACCTGAACACCCTGCAGGTTGGAACGTGGGACTACCAGTGCAGTAAATCACAAAAACAACAGGGAATTACCCAAAACCAATTCCTTTTATGGATGGCTACAAAAACAGACATGATGTTTTAAGAAAAGTCCAAATCTAATTAGACAGTAGCTTCCATTATTGAGAAGGTCCTTGTGAACTTAAAAGATTGAGAGATGGCAATCAAAATTTGTGATCAGATACCTGCAGTCCTCTGTTTTTAGCTCATGGTTTGCTTAATCACTGTTAAAAAATTAAAGCTTCTTGTTGGCTGGGCACAGTGGCTCAGTCTGTAATGCCAGCACTTTTGGAGGCCGAGGCAAGAGGACTGCCTGAGCCCGAGGGTTCGAGACCAGCCTGGGCAACTTGGTGAGACCTCGTCTCTACAATAAATCACAAAAACTAGCCGGGTGTGGTGGCGTGCGTCTGTAGTTCCAGCTGCTTGGAAGGCTGAGGCGGAAGGATTGCCTAAGCCCAGCAGGGGTGGCTGTGAGCGTGCCACTGCACTCCAGCCTGGGCAACAAAGAGTGAGACTCCAACTCAAAACAAACAAACAAGAAAGTTTCTGGTCAAAGGCAAGCACATGTCCTTTCTCTTAAGGTACCCATGTTCTCTCTTGAACATGTCTTCTTTCTAATAAGCGATCTTGAACTATGCTTTGGATTCCCTCTGAAATTCTCTTTTCTGGTGAAGTCAAAGAAACTATGGAGCAACTACACCACACCCCACCCAGCATCAGGATCCAAACAATTCCTTTGATCCAACAATTCTTCTACTAAGAATTTAACCAACAAAACACTCGACAGTGCACAGCTGGCACAACTCTGCTCTTGCACACTGGCTTCTTCACTGTTCCCTGCACACAACTGGCATACTTCCACCTAGGGCTTTGCCAGCCCTACACTTATCTTCTAACTTACTTCTTCTACTATACAATTTACTCATTTAGTGTGCCTATGGTTAATTGTCCACCTCCTACTTGAAATGTAAGCCCTAGGAGAACAGATATCTGTTTTGTTCAGTGCTGTATCCCAAACACACTGAAGAGAGCCTGGAACATGTAGGTGAATAAATGTTTGTTAAATTCATGCTCAAAGTATCCACCGCAGCATTATCGAAAACAATAGATTGGAAATGACCTAAATGACTGTTTAAGTAAATTACAGCACTAGTATACAGGGCGTGAAAAAGACTGAGGTGGAGGGATGTGGAATGATCTCCAAGATGCATCATACAGGTGTGCTTAGCAGGCTACTACTTGTATAAAAAAGGGAGTACTCAAATGTGTGCATGGATATAAACGGAATCTTTCTGGAAGGATGCAAATTGGGGCTGGCAGGGAAGCTTGCTCTATTTACATTACATACCCATTATATATTACATACTCATGTGCCTGTGTTGCTGTTCAGTGGCACGAATCATTAGAAAAATAGAAGAAAAGAAAAAAGAAAGGCTTGGGTGAGAGGACTGCCTGAGCCCACAGGTTCGAGACCTGCCTGGCAACTTGGTGAGACCTCATCTACGATAAATCAAAAAATTAGCTAGGTGTGCTGGTGCGCGCCTGTAGTTCCAGCTACTTGGGAGGCTGAGGTGGAAGGTTCACCTGAGACCAGCAGGTCGAGGCAGCGGTGGCTGTGAGCGTGCCACTGCACTCCAGCCTGGGCGACAGAGTGAGACTCCAACTCAAAAAAAAAAAAAAAAAAGAATTCAAGACGTGAAGGGCAACAGCGGACCCAGACTGTGGGAGACACAAGACATCACCACGACCACAGGCAAGGCTGCACTAGGACGCGGAAATAATGCGAACAGTCACCCCAGGAAGCCGGGAGGCTGTGCGACGAGAGGCGGGGGAGGGGAGCCGAGGGCACAGCCACTGGGTTGGTGAGCGGAGGCAGAGCAGAGCGGAGGCTGAGCCAGTCATGCGCACGAGGTCCCGAGCCCCTGCAGTCAGCGGCGTCCGCAGGCCTCGCCTACATCCGGAGATGGCTGCAGACTCTGAGCGAAGCCACTCACCCCTTGCAGCGGCCGGGAATGCTCGTAACTCCCGCCGCACGGCGTCCAAAACCGCCTCCGCCATGATACAGCCGCCGAAGGCCCGAGGGCCCGCCCCGCTCCCGGGGCCCGCCCCGCTCCCGGGGCCCGCCCCGCTCCCGGGGCCCGCCCCGCTCCCGGGGCCCGCCCCGCTCCCGGGCCGGGGCCCACGCGCCGCTCCCGGGGCCCACGCGCCGCTCCCGACCGGGCCTCAGGCCACACCCCCGAGCCCTGGCTCAACCTCCCAGAAGCCCGCGCGCAGCCCCCGCCCCGCCCCCAGGTTCCCCATGCCCCGCCCTGGGCCACACCCCCAGGGCCCGGCCCCGCCTCCCCGAGGCCTCTGCCCGCCCACAGGCGCACACCAGCTTCCGCTACGGAGGCGGTGGAGCAAGTAGCCGCGCTTGCTTTCTTTCCTCTGCCCCACTCGCTGGCATACCAGAGTTAGCAAATGATTATGTTTATTGACAAGTTCATACATCAGTACAAACGGACACGTTAAAAACAGCCCCCGCCCCGTGCAGCCGGGGAGGAGGGAAGCGCCACGGTCGGGACGAAGTATAAAAGTTATAAATAAGGGGCTTTGAAAACTGGGGCGGAGGCAAATCTGGACGGGGGCGGCGGTTGCCGGTGGCCTCAGACATGCAGAAGGGGAAGGACGCCGGCCAGGCCACGAGAACTCCCCCTACACACACACACACACACACACACACACACACACGCAGCAGAGGGCAGAGAAAGGGCGGCCACCTTCTCACAAACCTTAGCTACAGGGTAGCTCCCTCCTCATGAAGAACCTGGCCCAAAGGGCAGAGCCTGAGCCCATCTGTGGTGGGCTGCGGCTGGTGTGCGGGATTGGGAGTGCAGCGGGAGTGACTTCTAACCCTCAGGCAGGTAGCTGTGGCTCTGCCGGGGGTCCGCCCCCAGCTGCGACAGTTCTTGGGTCATGCAAACGTTGGTAATAGAGAGGAATGGGGGGAAGCCAGATTTTGAGCGGCTCAAGAGCACGCGGGTTGATGCACTGGAGATGGGCACCCTTCGGGACCCATTTCTCTGTAAGTCTCTGCCTACAGAGAAGTAGCATAGGCGAAGGGGTTTTCGTGGCCTGAAGCTGTGGTGGAGCTGCCCTGACTTTCCTGGAGCACAGGGAAGCAGTAGGCCCAGACGCCTTCATAACTAGTGCCTCAATACTTGGTCCTACTCTACCTGCCTACTATGACCTATCTCCTTCCTCTCACCCCTAACTACTGCCCCTTCTAATTCTAACCTATCCCCTCACCTCTGCCACTTACCTGTCCCACCTACCACCTTTCCAGTCTCTCTTGGCCCATACCTCCCTCCTCTTGACCTTCAGCTTCCAGTGCACCCTTGGGTGCCCAGCACTGCCTTTGAGAAGGCTCCTTACACTTGAACCAGGTGTCCTTTGGGCCACCTCATGTCAGCTAGGCTGTGGATACCAAGAACCTAGATTTTGGGTTGAGTATGTTCCATCCCCTGTTCATGCTCCTTCCATGTGTTCCACAAAAGCCAGGGTGGTGAAGTGGTGAAGCTGGAGTAGGATGTGAGAGGAAACCAGGCACGCATCAGCCAGCCAACAAATACTCTAGTAATGAACACTCAACTGTGTGTGTGTGTGTGTGTGTGTGTGTGAGAGAGAGAGAGAGAGAGAGAGAGAGAGAGAGAGAGAGAGAGACAGAGAGAGGGAGGGAGGGAGGCAGGAAGTCCAGTAACCATGCTGGGTCACACACTGACCTCTTGGATCTGAGGGTGGGGCCGGAGTCCCAGCAAACCTCATGGATTGTGAGAGCAGAGGAACTTAAGGTGCTATTCCTAAAAGAAGGGGATGGATGCTGAACTGGGAAACATATCTATATCCTCTTATGTATTTCTGGAAATGGCCTATGTCAACCACATGGGAATAGATAAGTAAATTATAACAACTAAATACAATATTGAGTAGCTATTAAAATGATAGTTATAAAGACTATATAACAAGCATGCAAAATGGAAAAAGGTATGTACAAAATTATATAAACCACTTGATAATAACAAAAATAATATGAATGCATATAGATAGTCTAAAAAGGGATACCAAAAATGGGAATCATGGTTGTGCTTAGAGTGGGGTGGTAGTGAGGAAATTGTCTTGTCTTTAAATTTCTGGCAATGCCGGTATAATATTGTTTTATAATAAATATAATTCAATGAGAAAAATTTAATGATTATCTCAATTTCCTCATAAGGAATTTCTAGAGAATTAAATGAGGTAATGTTTATAAAATGTTTAGGTTATGCCTGCCTGTCACATACTGAGGATACAATAAATGTTGGCCATCAATATTAGGGTAATACATTAAAAACAGTGAGTGTACATTATGTACTATTAGAAGATGATAGAAAGTGACTTTTTCTTTTTTTTTTTTCTTTTTTTTTTTTGAGACGAAGTCTCACTCCGTCGCCCAGACTAGAGTGCAGTGGCCGCTCCCGACCACAGCAGCCTCGACCTGCTGGGCTCCGGCGATCCTTCCGCCTCAGCCTTCCGAGTAGCCGGAACTATAGGCGCGCGCTACCACGCCCAGCTAAGTTTTTTGATTTATTGTAGAGATGAGGTCTCGCCAAGTTGTCCAGGCGGGTCTCGAACCCGCGGGCTCAGGCAATCCACTCACCTCAGCCTCCCAAGGCGTGGGATTACAGGCTGAGCCACCGAGCCCGGCTGAAAGTGACTTTTTCACTTGCGCCTTCTCTAATGCTAGGAGAAAATGATTTCTCTTTAACATAAATCCCCTCACCAAATCACACTCTCACTCTGCTGATCTAACCTCAAGTGCCACCTATGGTATTTCCTTGGAGATTTGTAGTAAGAAGATTTTGTTTTCAGAAACCATGACCTGAAGGAAGGTCCTCTTGGAAAATTTTACTGGAAGGCTCAGAATGTATATATCTGCCATAGGCCTTGATTAATACTGCTCAGAGGAAGAAAGGAGAGAACGGCAGCTATGGAGAAACAGGGAAAAGAAAACTGACTTCAAGCCAGGCTCGGTGGCTCAGCCTGTAATCCCTTGCCTGGGGAGGCTGAGGTGAGTGGATTGCCTGAGCCCGCGGGTTCGAGACCCGCCTGGGCAGGCGAAACCTCATCTCTACAATAAATCAAAAATTAGCTGGGCGTGGTAGTGCACGCCTGTAGTTCTGGCTATTCGGAAGGCTGAGGCGGAAGGATCGCCCGGAGCCCAGCAGGTTGAGACTGCGGTGGCCGGGAGCGGCCACTGCACTCCAGTCTGGGCGATAGAATGGGACTCCAACTCAAAAAAAAAAAAAAAAAAAGAAATCTACTCAGTAGTAAGAAAAACTTTTCTGTAAAAAAAAAGCCTTGGCAAATGATTTCTCAGATGAATTCTACAAGATGCAGAAGGAAGAGCTGATACCAATTTCATTGAAACTGTTCCAGACAATCGAGAAGGAATACATTTTTCCTAGTCCATTCTAAGGAGCCAATATTATCTCGATGCCACAAATAGCTAAAGTAATTCTCATCAAAAAGAACAAAGCTGGACGTCTCACACTTCCAAACTTTGAACTTTACTACAAGATACAGTAACCAAGCAAACATTCTACTAGTACAAAAATAGACACGTAGACCAAAGGAACAGGACAGAGAATACCAAAATAAAACCACAGATCTTCAACCAACCCATCTTTGACAAAGCTGATGAAAACAAACATTTGAGAAAGGAAACCATATTTAGAAAGTGGTGCTGGAAAAACTGGCTCACCACATACAGAAGAATAAAACTGATCCTCTACCTATTACCTTAGACAAATTAACTCAAAATGGATCAAGAACTTGAATGTGAAACCCCAAACTATAAGACTCTTAGAAAAAAACTTAGGAAATATCCTCCTAGACATCGAGTAGGCAATGAATTCATAGCCAAGGCCTCAAAGGCAAATGCAGAAAATCTAAAATTGACAGGTAGGACATTATCCAGCTAAAAAGTTTTTGCACAGCAAAAGAAACCATCAAAAGAGTAAAGAACACATTCCATAGAATGGAAAAAAAAAAAAATGTTTGCAAGCTATGTATCCAACAAAGGGTTAACATCCAGGATCTACAATAAACTCAAACAAAAAACAAGAAAAAAAAAAAAACAATATCATTATAAAGTGGGCAAAATGCATGAACAACACCTCTTAAAGGAAGACATACAGGTAACCAACAAATATTTAACAATTCTGGGCCTCACAAATCATCAGAGATATTCAAAACTACAAAAATGAGTTACCACCTAACACTAGTCAAGATGGCTATCGTTAAAACATCAAAAAAAGGTGATGGGGGGGGGTTGCAAGGCTGCGAAGAATAGGTTAGGCTTCTATACTGTTGGTGGGAATTTAAGCTAGTTTGACCTTTGTGGAAAGCAGTGTGGCATTTTCTGAAAGAACTAAACATTGAACTACCATATTATCTAGAAACCCACTTCTAGAAATATGCCCAGAGGAATATAAATCTCTCTATTAAAAAGACACCTACCCAAGTATGTTCATTGCAGCACTATTCACAGTAATGAAAATGTGGAACCAACCCAGGTACCTATTGTAAGAAAGAAAATGTGGTACATGTACACAGTGGAATTCTAAGCAGTCACAAAAAAAGAACAAAATAATTTCCTTTGCAGCAACATGGATGTAGCTGGAAACCATCAGTCTAAGTGAACTATAGCAGAAACAAACAAATAAAAAAATGAATGCCACATTTTCACTCATAAACAGGCTCTAAACATTGGGCAGAGAACAACACATGCTAAGCACTGCTAAAGTAGGGTGAGAGGAAGGAAGGAGGGACAAGAGGCATACAACCACCCACTGGTCACCATGTCCACTAGCAGGGGGAGAAAGGACTTGCTAGAAGCACAAAGCTCACCTGCTTACAATTTACTTGTGGAGCAAATCCTCACATGTACTCCACAACTAGGAACCAAAGTAATATATAAAATAATAAAATAAAATACATTGGTTTAAAAAATCAGAGTTCCAAGGACAAAGCAATATAGAGCATTTCACAGGCATCTAGAAGGATAAGTCCAAGAAATGAGAAAATAAAATACATAAATGTGCAAATAGGCTGTCCACCAAATTGAAAGTGACAGATTTAGTGGAGAATTGAAGTTTTGAGTCAAAAGAGTGTAACCCTAAAATTTGTTTGAAGGTAAATTGTGTTTGATTGGAAAGACAGAAGAAGAATATTTTGAAAGCTATACGGGATTTGAAGTATTTTATTCACAAACTCTTCTGCATCCCCTACTAACTTGTACACACACACACACACACACACACACACACTCCGGCTCACAAGAAATGGTTCAAAATAAGAGTACTAAGCAATTAAGAAGTACTTGCAGGATAGAATCTGTGCATACTTATTATATGCTGTAGAATGGAAATATAATTTATGTCTTTGTGTGGTTTAAAACCCTATAATTATTTTAACTGTTTTTACTGCAGTATCTTCTACTAGTTTATCTTTAATTCCTAAAAAATTAATTTAATTGTATTAAATTCCCAAAATGAATATCCCAGACTGTATCTCACAAACCAGGACACATCTGCACCAGTACTGTTTTTCACGATTTCCAGTATTACCTCTTGTTGAGGGATAATAAAGGGCGTTATTTTTACAATAAAATTCTGAGCATCATAACTTTTTCCAAATACTGGGAGGTGAAGCTTTTATGGCAAAAAATAATATATGCAGTCAACTTTTTTTTTCTGGTTTATGGAAAAAGGGCCAACAGGTCCTGGTATATGGAAAAGGGCTAACTATGAAAAAGGAATCGTCTTTCAGACTTGAACTAGGACAGAAGAACCAAAAGAAACCCTTCAGGCTGTTAAGTAGACTAATTTTCTTTGCTGGAAAAAGAGTCCAGAAAGAGATTTGAAAAAAATTCTAATAATCTAAATGTCTTCATTGATGCCCTTGTTATTAACCTTCTGTGATTTAGTAGGATAATCTGAGGCCATTGGTACAAATGCAAATTATGGCCACCTACTTTGGACAACCTAAAATAAGTGCTCAATAAAATTGCTTTAAAATTAATTATTAACTAATTAATATTTAATATTAATTAAATCCTCAATGTTTGACATATTTACATAAAAGGGGTATTTCACAAACTGTGTTTTAAAAATATGAATCGCCCTATACTATACACACCTCAGATATTGAAGAACATTTCCATTTTATAGAACTGCAATTAAATATTTAAATATTTTAATCCTGTTAAAATAAGATACAAACCTAGAACAAAGTTAAGTGAGACTTGATCCCCAAAACATATCAAGCTTAATTTAATAAGGGCAAGTATTTGTTGTGGCAATGATTTTTTAAATAAAAGAAAAAAATATAGGCTCTTCTTTAGATCATATTGCTCAAATAACAAATGACTGTACATTTTAGAAAGAACCATTGATCAGGACATATCTCATTAGGCTAAATATAAAAAAATAACTTTGTGATTAATTTAGGTTAAAGAAGAGTAGATCTTTTCATGCTCAGGGTTATTAATCTGGATAAAGCAAAACTAAAAATAATGTTTAATATTCTATATTTAATAAACTGAAAAACTCAAGATAGTTTGCAGTTAAATTGTAACTCTGGTCGTTAGTTCATTTGTTTCATTTAAGCTTTTTTGTTTATTTTCTTAAGGATGTTTTTAAAACTTTCTCATTCATTCACACTTAAAAAAAAAATAGTGTTTGAACAAGTTGTAGTGGGTCTACTGACAATACACTGTACTTCTTCCTATAAATATTCCAGTTTAAGTTGTGCATATTTCAAGTTAGAAGCAGCCACAAAATATTTATTTTAAATTCTTTGTGATAAACTGTTGATTAGTAACTTTTTTAAAAAGTGTGTAACCTTCTTTTAAACATTTGATTCGTTCTCAGAGTATTCACTCTTCTGAGTTCATTTAACCAAAGATGTCAAAACCAGGTAAAATGTCCTGTCCAAATCCAAATCTCAGTCAGGACCAGATGCCAGGTTTCCTACTTGATTCCCAGTCATACTCTGTCAAATCCCCCTGTAGTCCCTTTGTTGGATTCCAATATCCAGGAAATACAATCCCATGAAAGTTGTAAGATAACTTCAGCCTCGCACAAACAAATATCCCAAGCAGGAAAAGAGGTCCATGAATAAAAGTCTTCCTATTCTTTTGATCTCCCCCCAGTCCCCCACCTTTTTTTTTTTTTTTTTTTTTTAAGAAAAGCATTTTTCATCCCCTAAAGCACATGGGCATTGAGGCCTTTATATCACATTGCTCAGAACATGCTCAACTGGACCTTCGGGGTTGCAAGACAGGCTGGGAAGGTTACCAATATGACAGAAGGGATGAGAGTGTCATGGATGGTTTAAAAAATTGTGATTCATGCCTAGGGCCATGTACTGAGCAAAGTCAGACAGCGAAGAGAAAAAGAGAAAAAGAGAAAAAGAGAAATAACTTGTAGAAACAAGAAAGAACAAGAAAGAACATCTGCTATGTACCCTATTATTCTTAAAACCTCAACACAGCACATTCAATTCATTTGTACAAGACTTGTTCACCTAATATAAAAATTAAAGATTAATATATGGTGTGTATGGATATTTCTTTATAAATCATATATTAAAATACATCCAAAAATGTATTTTATACATTTAAAATACATCCAAACATTATTCAAATCATGTTCAAAATGTTAGTAGCGTTATGTTGTTAAATACTATTCACATTAAGTTGTGAAGACTGCAGTTAGTGCAAAATCTTTGAATCAAAGCCATGTCTGCCTGTGAGAATAGACTCATGATTTCTGGGGTTGGTATTTGAAAGCCTTTACCTTTTTACCTTTTGCAGAATTTTGAGTATATTGCATAGTAAATTTAATGAGTGGATTTTTCAGTTACATCCAATTTAATAGCAAACACGCATATGGCTAATCTTAATATCATAGTCTAATTCAATGCCAATTAGATTTATCTGTTTACTGAGTAAGGCAAATATATAGTTCTGCTCTCCTTTATGGAACAAAAAAGTTTCATGTCAAAATGTCAACATTTATTAAATTGATTGGGAAACCTGAAAATGCTTGTATGATTTTTAAAGAAATGACTCTTCCTTAAATGCTTCAGGTGCTCAAGATGCACATTAAAAAGAAAATGATTATTAGCATCATAAATGTATATGATGTATTTCTAAGTAAGCATTTAATTATATCATCTCAAGGGCAATTTAGATTCCATATAATCTGTGGATTATAGAGGCAGCAAATAGATTGCCTCCATAGATGAAGTGACATTTTGGCCAATGAGGGGTTGGATGCTGAACAGCATGACATTTCCGCTTTCTGTTAAGATCAAAGTGACAACTCTGTCCTTTCATCTGGATTTACCAACTACAGGTAGGTGATGATCCTTAACATCTATGCATTATTTACACTAAAAGGAAAAGTGCCCATAAATAGATAATGAGATTATTCTCTCTGTTGGTAGATGTTGTTGTACCTGGATTTGCTTTAACGATCCTTAAAGCCACATAACATTTGCTTATTTCAAAATAACTTATAATCATAGATAACACAATATGTTTTCAAGTAATAAAGCATCTTTTACAGCTTTATAACATATTTACTCTTCACCAGAGGGGCTACATACTTACTAAATAGATTTGATAAAAAATCTAATAATTTGAATCAGAGAAACTGGATTTGTATTTACAAATTTCATAGCTCTGTAAGCTTGGGAAGTTTATGCAATTGCTCTGAAACTCACTTAAAAAATTGTGATAAAATATACACAACATAGAATTAATCGTCTTAACCACTTTTGAGTGTCCAGTTTGGTATCATTATGTTTATTTACGTTGTTGTACAACTTTCATCACTATTTATCTACAGAAGTCTTCTTGAAAAATGGAAATTCTGTACCCGTTAAACAATAACTCTCCATTTCTTCCTTTCCCTCACCTCTGGCAACAATCATTCTACTTTTCTGTCTCTATGAATTTGACTCATATAAATTGAATCATTCAGTATCTGTCCTTTTGTGATTGGCTTACTTTTTTTAAACACATGTCTCAAGGTTCATTCAAGCTGTAACACCTGTCAAGATTTTAAGAAACTGATTAATATTCCTATGTGTGTGTGCTTTTTTCATTTATTTGTTAGTTCACACTTAGGTTTCTTGCATGTTGTAAACAATAGTATTATAATTACATGTATACAAACATCTCTTCAAGTTCTTGCCTTCAATTCTTTTGGACATATATCCAGAAATTGAATTGTTGAACCATATAATTTTACTCTTATTTTTTTCAGGAACTGACGTACTATTTTTCATAGGGGCTGCACCATTTTACATTCCCACTAACAGTATACAAGATTTCCAATTTCTCCATATCCTTACCAACATTTGTTATTTATTTTTTACAGTAGTCACCTTAATGAATATGAGGGAAATTCTCTTTAAATCTGCGAGTAATAATATTTATATCACAGTGTGTTGTTGGTATAATTACTTGTTAATACCTAGTATATTTTAATTCCTAAATTCATTTCCATGCTTTTATGATACTTCTCAGATTAGAGACATTTGACCTCAATTACCACATTAAAGGTCCTATCTCCAAATAGAGTCACATTCTAAGGTACTGAGAATTGGGAATTCAACATATGAATTTTAGAGAAACATAATTCAGCCCATAACACTATCTACATAAAGTTTTAAGGTAAATATAAAATAATTTTATCCTTTATATATTTAGAAGTAAACCTAAAGTATGACTTAAAAAATAAGAAATCAAATTAGAATAATTTAGAGCATTGTGCATAACTTTTTCTAAGACATGCAAAAACTGTATCTTGAAAAAGAATCAAAACTGGTCTTAAAAACTTAGTTCACCTTTGTTTTCCAAGTTATTTTGGGCTCTGACAAATACTAATAGCTTTCTGTATACTAATAAAGTGTAATTAACACTGAATTTGTAGACAATGATAATGAGATTTTAACAATAGTAAAGACAGAAGGGACTTGGAGGAATAGGGTTCTCTGATTCTCTAGCAACTGAATTAAATGCTTTCCTCAGGATGAAGCTTTCCCATTGTGCACCTTATGCATAAAAATGCAATTTTGGAATGCAGCCTGCAGCACATTGGAATTTAGCCGGTTTTAGGAGATCTTACATAATTAATGAAAAACAAACACAGGCATAAGGAAGCATCATAAACATAGTCTTATGCAAATGTTCTATGCCACCTAACTCATAAAGGGTGGGAATATGCATAATTCCTAAAGGACTTAATTGTAGCTACTTTTCCTCAGTGCAAAATAAAAATGCCCTTTGCATTTTTTATTTTATAAAATAGTCTGAAAGAAGTGATCAAAAACAATCTGTCAATAAAATAACATTATATTATTTCTTATTTGTACTAATGATAAACCTGAACCAGAATTCACAGATAGCTCTAAATCAAGTGCTTTGCCATTCTCCACAAATCTAGTGCCATTAATTATACTAATCCTTCTCTAATATATAAATGCTCAATTTGCATCTCTGCTGTGTGAATCTCTACACAGCAATTTTCCTAGAGCCTGCTTAAATATACTCCATGCTTAGAAGAAAGATAAAGAAGAAAGAGTTGCTTTTCACCAATGAGGAACAATCAAGGATGAAACACAGGGAATCCTGAGTCTTAAAGAGATAGTGCCTGAAAAAGCAGCTATCAGTGCATGAACGATGGAAGCCTCCAGAATGATTTGTCCTGGATGACAGTCACAAAACTCAAAGACTGAATGGATTAAATGAATAAAGAGAACCAAAAGAAATTAGAAGCAAAACTCACCAAAGAAATATGAGAAGTAAAAGTAGAGTTGGACAATTTTAGAAAGACCCATTCTGAAATGCTGAAAATGAATAACTTCATCTTGGAATTTAAAAACATACGAAGCAGCATAGGGAACAGGATCAGTTAGGCAGAAGAAGGAATCCCAAAGAAGAACAAAATATGGAACTAACCCAATCTGTCAAAAACATAGCAAAAAGGCTAAAAAAGAATGACTAAAGCCTCAAAGAAGTGTGGGACTATGCCAAGAAGCCAAATGTATGCCTTACTGGTGTCTCTGAAGCAGAAAGGGAAGGAGAACACCATAGAACAAGCATTTCATGAGGTCATCCAAGAGCACTTCCTACAGTTCTCTAGAGAGCTGAATATTCAAGTGCAATAGATTCAGAGATTCCCCACAAGGTATCATATGAGAAGACCAAACCAAGACACACACATAGTAATCTGCCTCCACAAAGTAAGCATGAAAGAAAAAAATCCAGTGTGATTTTTATATCCTTGTCTTTCTTTTTATAATCCATATTTCCTTTTCATTTGATACCAGAAATAGCTTTCTTGACTCTGACCACACATGGATCACTAGATGTGAAAGCTTTTGTGGTAAATTGCATTGGTGGCCCTAATTCTTTACCCTGCTCTGAACTAATACCCATCTCATATGTCATCTTCATAGATGGAGTACACTTCCCCTTTCCTTGGTTTTGGTCTAAGACGTGTGACCTTTCACTACTGATCAATGGATAGAAGTGACAATGTGTCTGTTCTGATCCTGGGTTTAAGGAGGCCACATCATTTTTTATTTACCTTCCTATGAATATTCTATAGCAAGAAGAACATTTTTTATTCTATACCCATTGTTCCAAGAGTAGGATGAAAGAAATGTGAAACCAAACTGATTCCAGCTTTTGCAGCCTGGGGAAGAGTTGTCTACATACTTGCAATGAGAAGAATTGTCAGGCCAATCCATCCTTAGTCAACTAAATTATAGCAACTATAATATAATAAGCAATTGCTGTTTTGTGGTGATTATTGTTATCCAGCCATAGCTAATCAATACAAGTAGTTTAATAGGCTGAATTAAGACTCCTTCAAAATTCTCATGTTGAAATTTTAACATAGGTACCTCAGTATGTGACTAAATTTATAGATAGAGCCTTAAAGAGGTAATTACAAAAAACAAATGAAGCCATTATGGTGCACCCTAACCTAAAAGATTAGGTGACCTCAGGCCCTGAGTACATTTCATCAGCAAGCAGACAGTATTGGCTTCAGGTGTTGGATGAGCCACAGTGCTGTGCTGGTCTGGGAGACCATGAGCCACAAGTGCAAACATGGATTTCAGAGTCCACAAGAGTGTTATAGCTTATCTGGCCTTAGGGATCTCTCTACTGCTAAAGTGGCTTAGGGAACTCATCAGTCTATTTTGAAATCCTGAAAGTTCTTTTATGAAAGAATGGATACAAAGAAGATCAGACTGCAAAAACTGAAATACATACCTAGTTGTTTAATGCCTAGAGATTGATATACATCCACAACATCAAGAAAATTTTAAAAAATTTGACCTCAATAAAGAGAGTAAACAAGGTACCAGTGGCTGATCCTGGAGAGATGTAGAGGTGTAATCTATGAGACAAAAAATTCACTTCAGAATAGTTGTTAATAAGAATTTCGAAAAACTTTATAAAAAATTAGAGAAACAAGTCAGAAACAGAGAAATTTAACAAAGTGTGATTAAAATAATAATAAAAATAGCAAACAGAAATTCTGGAGCTTGAATACAATGAATGAACTGAAAAATACATTAGGAGATTTCAACAGCAGAATTGATTAAGCAGAAAAAACAATCAGTGAGCTCAAAGACTGACATTTAAAAATATACAGAGTAAAAAAATTAAAAAATGAAAAGGAATGCAGAAAGGTTACTCAATCTGTGGGATAACATCAAAAGAACAAATTTATATGTTATTGACATTAAAAAAGGAGTACACAACAAGAAAGAGGTAGAAAATTTATTTTAAAAAAGAAAACTTCCAAATCTGAAGACTTATTTTGAAATTGGAAGGCCAAAGGCCACCAAACACATTCAACCAAAATAAGACATCAACAGTTTCAAATAACTTGTCATAACTGCAAAATGTTTTCTGAAAGCCTAACTGTAATCACATAGTAAAAACTTAACATATGTACACTAAAAATAAAAAGCAAGGAACCAGAAAATATGACTTGAGAAACTCACTTAACTACAAAGAAAGTTAGATAACAAGAAAAGGGTAGAAAGTTTATTTTAAAAAAGAAAATATCCAATTATGGAAAAAGAAAGAAAAAGAATTTATGAAACAACCAGAAAACAAGAAATGACAGTAGCAATTACCTAGCAATAATTACCTTGAAAGCAACTGAAGTAAATTTTTCAATTAAAAGACCTCGAGGTGGCTTAAACCTGTAATCCCAGCACTTTGGGAGGCCAAGGTAAGAGAATTGCCTGAACCCAAGGGTTCGAGACCAGTTTGGGCAACTTGGTGAGACCTCATCTCTACAATAAATAAAAAATTAGACAAGTGTGTTTGTGCGCACCTGTAGATCCAGCTGCTTGGAAGGCTGAGGTGGAAGGATTGCCAGAGCCCAGCGTTTGCACGCTGGGATGGCCATGAGCATGCTACTGCACTCCAGTCTGGGCAACAGAGTGAGACTTCAACTCAAACAAAAAAAGGCAGAGAGTGGAAGAAAGGGTTAAAAAAAAGTCTCAACTATATTCTGCCTAGAAAAAACTAATTTCAACTATAAAGACATGTACAGACTAAAAGTAGAAGCATAAAGAAAGATTCCACTCAAATGCAAGCCAAAAAAAATGAGGAGTGACTATTTTTATATCAGAAAAATAAATTTTAAATTAAAAATGATTTAAAAAGACAAAGAAGGCCATTATACAAGCATAAATTGGTCAATAGTCAATACGGCAGGAGAGTATAATAATTATAAATATGTATGTACCCAGGCTAGGCATAGTAGCTCATGCTTGTAAGCTCAACACTTTGGAATGCCAAAGTGAGAGAATTGCTTGAATTCTGGTATTCAAGACTAGCCTGGAATGCATAGCAAGAACCTGTCTCTATAAGAATAAATGTTAGCTGGGCATGTTTATAGTCCTAGCTACTCAAGAAGCTGAGGCAGCAGGATCATTTGAGCCCGTGAGTTTGAGGCTGCAACGAGCTGTGATTGTCTCACTGCACTCCAGCTTGGGTGACAAAGTAAGACCTCATCTCCAAAAATAAAAAAAAAAAATGCACCGAACATCAAAGCACCTAAATATATAAAGCAAAGATTGACATACAGAAAGAGATGAACTGCAAAACAGTAATAGTAAAAGACTTCAAGAACACACTTTTAGCAATGGACAGATCATCTAAATAAAAAAGTAACAATCAAACAAGCAAAAACATTGCACTTAAACTGCATTCTAGATCAAATAGTCCTAACAGATATTTGGAAATATTTGCCTTAATAACTGCAGAATATGTCTTAGTAGAACATGGAACATTTTCCACAAATAAAGTCTTTACACATTTTTAATAATTGAAATAATATTAAATATCTTTTTCTGACCACACTAGAATATAACTAGAAATCAATAACAGAAAGAACTTTGGAAACTGCACAAAACTTGGAAACTAAACAACGTCATCAGAAACAAACGTGGGTCAACTAAAACAGAAATTTAAAAATTTTGTGAGACAAATAAAAATGGAAACACAGCATACTCAAACCCATGGGATACAGTAAAAACAGTTCTAAGGGAAACATTTATAGCAATAAATATCTACATAAAAAAGGGGAAAAATCAAATAAACAATCTAATATTACATCTTAAAGAACTAGGGAAGCAAGCATAAACTAAGCCCAAAGTCAGTAAATCAGTAGAAGAATAGAAATAATCAAGATCAGAACAGAAACAAACAAACCAGATATATATACATCAACAAACCAAAGAGTTGGTTTGATTTTGGTAAAAAAAAAAATTGCAAACTTTAACTAGACTAACAAAAGGCGGGGACTCAAATAAACTCAGAAAGAAAAGTGGGGACATTACAACTGGTAATCACAAAGTAGAAAGGATCATAAGAGACTCTTATGCTCTTATGAACTGTATGTCAACAAATTAAAAAACTTACAAGAGATGAATACATTTTTGGATACATACAGCTTACCAGAATTGATTCATAAAAAATGGATTCAACATGAACAAACTAATAATGAGAAATACTATTGAAGCAATAATAAAATCTCCCATCAAAGAAAAGCCCAAGACTTCATAGCTTCTCTCATAAATTTGACCACACATTTAAAGAACTAATATCAATTATTCGTAAACTATTACAAAAAATTGAAGAAAAAGGAGTACTTCCGGACTCTTTTTATGATGACAAAATTACGCTGATACCAACACCAGACCAGCATACAACAATGAAATAAATTTAAAAATGAATAAATTACAGGCAAGTATTTCTGATAAACATAAATGCAAACCTAATTCAAATTACATTAAAAAAATAATTCACCATAATCAAGTGGGATTCATCCCAGGAATGCAATGACGATTCAACATTTACACATCATTAAATGTTATGCATCACATTAAGAGAACCATTTCAACAGATGCTAAAGAAGCATTCAGTAAGACTCAACATCCCTTCAAGGTAAAAATTCTCAACAAATTCAGTGTGGATAAACACAATACAATAAACACAACACAATAAAGGTCATATATGACAAGCTCACAGCTAACATCATACTGAACAGGAATGAATTTAAAGCTTTTTCTCTAATGTTTGGAACAAGACAGGGATGACCATTTTAACCACTTTCTTTCAACATAGTATTGGAAGTTCTAGCCAGAGCAATTTGGCAAGAGAAAGAAAGAAATACCTTCCAAATTGGGAAAGAAGTAGTAAAATTGTTCATGTTCACAGATGGCATGACCATGCACAGTCTTTTACCATATAATGGTGTTTCAGACACTGACAGACTACATAGACAAGAGTGGTGTCAAAAGATACTAACAGATTTGAAAAATTCCTATCTCCTAGTGGCTTCATTGCCATTTTAACACTGCAGATCAATGTATTACTCATGTATTTGTGGTGATACTGGTACCAACCTCCTGGCTCACTGTCAGTTGTATAAAATAATAGCACATGCAGTTATGTGCAGTACATAATACTTGAACATGACACGACAACTATATTATTGGTTTATGTATTTACTATATGTACTTTTTATTGATATTTTAGAGTATATTTCTTATGCTTAAAAAAGTTAACTGTAAAACAGTCTTAGGACCTTCAGGAGGTATTCCAAATGAAGGCATTGTTATCACAGGAGATGACAGCTCCATGTGTGCTATTGTCCCTGAAGGTCTTCCAGTGAGATAAGATGTGGAGGTGAAAGAGGGTGATATTGATGATTCCTACTCTGTGTAGGACTAGGTTATGAGTGTATTTATGTCTTAGATTTTTTTTAAAAAGCTTAAAAATTACAAAAAGTAAACAAAAGTATACAGGATAAAACTGTAAAGAAATAAAATACCTTTGTACAGTTATACAACATGTTAGTGTCTTCAACTAAGTCTTATTACAAAGGGTTAATTTATTAATGAAGAAACACCTAAAATAAATTTTGTGTAGTCTAAGTGTACAGTGTCTATAAAGGCTACACTGGTGTACAGTAATGTCCTAGAGCTTCACATTCATTCATTACTCACCCAGAGCAAATTACAGTCCTGAAATCTCCATTTGTGGTAAGCGTTCTATATATGCATGCATTTTTAAATCTTTTTATATCATATTTCTACTATTTTTCCTATGTTTAGATATGTTTTAATACACAAATACTTACCATAATGTTATAATTGCCTGCAGTAGAGTAACATACTGAACAGGTGTAGTCTGGGAGCAATAGCCTATACCACGTTGTCCAGGGATGTAGTGGGCTATATCATCCAAGATTGAGTAACGACACTCTATAATGTTCACACAATGACAAAACAGTCTAACAACTCATTTCTCAGAAAGTATCTCTGTCATTAAGTGGCACATTACTGTATCGGGTCTAGACATAAAGTCGTGACTGAAATTTATTTTCCCATTGATTAGTAACTTTATTTTAGTTGCATCCTGCAAGAAGCAAGCAAACATAGATTATGAGGGATCACATCATATTATTTTTGAGTGTTATATAATTTTAAATGATACATTGGTAAAAATATAAAATTCAAGAAATAATTGCATAAAATGTAATAAATATTATTTAAAATAATACTTGCCATCTTAGTACCAGACTTTATCAGATTTTTTTAAAAACTGCCATGTTTTGAATTTTATTTTTCAAAACCATACTTGATAGCATCACTCTGGTGACTTTACTTACAAAGAAAATATGGATATACTTATTTTAAATAGGCTTATTTATATTTATAAAATGTTCAATATTATTTACTTTTATATAAATGTCTTGCTTCACTTATTCAGCTTTTAGAAGCCTATTCTTTATCTGATGTCTCTCTTGGAAGTAGGTCCTTTGTCATCTAAATCTTTGAATTGAGAAAGGTCCCTAAATACCTGGAAAGCTACTTTTTACTCTGGTAAGTACTAGCTTTAAGCATGCTTTTTCCAGTAATATTTTGGACAGTGGTAAAACTAGATGATGCAGACAGGTGACTGAGTCACTGTTTCCCTTAGGTAATCATTTCCAAAGGGCTTTATTAAGTTCTATTTCTGGAGCTAAAAATCCTTTCATACATGTGTGTTTCATCATGGCAATCTTGAACTTCCTTTATCCTAACAAATCTTTCTCTAATCATTGTGTTCATTGTCTCACAGATATCATTAAAGAAATATCCCAAAACAATAATTAATAGCAGCTAAATGTAATGATAATATAATCAATTTTAATATTGGTGAGTTTCTAATTGGCCACTAGAAGACTTTTAGTAAATTGTGTATCCATGTTATGGTATGAAACCACCAAAGTTTTTTAGGGAAAATTTCCTTTTCTCTTGTAATTTATTTCCTCTGCCAACTCCTATATTTAAATAGACTATTCCCTATAGTTTTCTCATTAAAAGTAAAGCTAAATGATATATCATGTCATTTTATAATTTGAAATGAAGTCATGATGTGAGGACATGATAGAGAGTGTTAGTAAACACAAGGATTTGTTTTTATTATCATTATACTACATCATCAGTGCTGCAGTAAAGAACAGCCAACAAATGATTCCTAGCCAGCGTTGTCCTAAGTTCCTTGCAGTACAGTTACAATGGGGCAGGGTCTGGTTGTAATCCCCAAGTGCATCACTAATGTAAGTATGCTGAGTACTGTGTTGCCCTGAGACAGGCTAATAAAATGCTTCACACCTGGAAATCCACTGCAACATTCATGTGGAAAGTATACTCATTGTGCACTAGGAAACTATTGGGAAATGCTTCTCCGCACTCACATGTTGTATTGGATTGTCTGACCTTTGTTGCTTAGCTGCTCTGTTAGTATTGTCCTACCTAGTTACACAGAGACTCAGCTAAGCATCCATGTATTTTATGCATATTAATTTTCCACTATTATTTTGAAATTGAAACATGACAATATTTGGTTGGACTCTTTTGTGTGTGTGTGTGTGTGTGTGTGTGTGTGTGTGTGTTGGAGTCTCTCTCTTGTCACACAGACTGGGGTGCAGTGGCCGCTCCCAGCCACCGCAGCCTCGACCTGCTGGGCTCTGGCGATCCTTCCGCCTCAGCCTTCCAAGTGGCTGGAACTACAGGCGCGCGCTACCACGCCCGGCTCATTTTTTTGATTTATTGCAGAGATGAGGTCTCTCCAAGTTGCCCAGGTGTGTCTCGAACCTGCGGGCTCAGGCAATCCACTCACCTCAGCCTCCCAAGGCGCGGGATTACAGGCTGAGCCACCGAGCCCGGCTGGTTGGACTCTTAATTTATTTTTATGGTCACAAAAATCTTACCATTAAAATTATTCAGTAGAAGAAAGAAAGAATGGTGAGATTATTTACATGTCAGATCAACATTTGTATATATTACATTTTAATTTTTTCATCATTTACTTTTATGAACACTAGTTTTTATTAATAATGCCTGTAATGGATTCTGGGTATTTGGTCTAGATCACTGCTGGCTGAAGGCTCAAGGTCTTCTCTCTCACAGGATATTGTTCTCTGCTGTTGATAATTTCCTTAAACAAAAGCATGCCATTTTTTAGAAAAGTGTTGGCTGCTGATTACGGCTGATGAATGGTTACAGAGCCTCATCTTCTGGCCTCAATATGGAACATTCTAAAGTTCCAGATTCAATCTTCAGAGTCACCTGCAAGATCAGCAGAGGCTGCAACTGCTAATTCATTGTGGGTCAAGTTATCTTTCTGTTTGATTCTGCTTTCTTCATTTTATTGAGATATATCTCTTGAGGTATACAGTTTCCCATCTCACCATTTGTTTCCAGGATAATTAGGGACAACTTACTCACTAGTAACTATTTAGAATTTGAGTAGATCATTTTTGGTAAGTCTTGTGTACTTGACTCTAACACACAAATAATTTTGAAGACTTTTTACAGATGCCATAATGAAAAAAGGATACCACTCTGATGGATGGTTTTCTACCTTCCCATTACTTTTGCTGTATTTGGAGTAATTTTTAGAACTATAGGCCCTTCCTCTCCAAAACAGAGTCTAGAAAGCATGATTCACCAATCTTTTGGGGAGTGAAGTTACCCCTGAGGGCCTGAGTGTACCAGTTGGATTTACCTCTGCAAGGATTTACATAAAAAGTAAGCCACTTAAAAAACAAAGAAGCTACTGTTAGAATCCATTTAACTGACAGAGGTTGAGTGGGGAGGCCTCTAGCTTTTAGCTATACTGGAAATTTCAGGAAACAAGTCCTGGGGGGCCAATAGCAGGGCTGGAGAAAAATATTTCTCTATAAAGGTTTTATTTACCTTATTGAGGTGTGGTTGATATAAAAATCAGTGCATATTTGATGTATATATCTCTATTAAGTTTGGGAGTAAGCCTATACCCATGAAGGTCATGCACTTCTTGTATTTTTTTTATCAGGCCAGATCTGCTGCATGATTTGGAGCATTGTAATTGGATCTAGTCATGGGACTGCTTCTTCATTTCTTCCAAAATTTCTGCCGCTACTCAATATCCTTTCAATGAATTCTTCCCTGTGTTATCAACACAAGTCATTTTCTATCTCTGACAATTTATATTCCTTACAACCAAGAACTGAATATATATAATAATATATAAAATAAACCATATATATGCATATATATGGTTTTTATAAATGTAGCATTTGTAGCATTATAATATGTCCTATGAGTGGAAATGTTATGATTTCCATTGTACAAACAGAACTTTTTAAAATGAATGAATTACTTTTTCTAAGAAGTGATATGCTGTAGAATAATAGCCTAAATGTAATCAGTAGTAATTTATGTTTTGATTATTTTGTATACAATTAGGTATAAAGTAAAACTCTAAGTGAAGCAGCCATCTGTGTCCTATCGTAGTCAATATTTTCTAAATTATCAATAGTGTACAGGTAGCCATAAATTCCAAATATATGACAGAAAATAGTTTAACTCTGTGTTGCAAACACCTGCTAAGAATAACTAAGGACCTTGGTAAGAGCTGCATATTCATGATTTTTTAAATAAAACAAATGGTCCAGATGCCATCTCATAATAATTTACTTTGACCATATTGTTGATTGCATAGAAAGACAAATCTTGCTTTTAAATCAAAGGTATAAAATAATAAAAATACAGATATTGATGGTTATGAAACCTTAGCCATATGTCTTAAGAGGACAAACTTTCAGATGCTGCATTCTAAATTGCCACCCATTCTTTTGTTTAAAAAATCACTTAATGAGTGACTACTATGCACCAAATGCCACACTAATTATCGAGAATATAACAGTGAACCAAAGAGTCAAAATTTCTCATGGAGCTCACATTCTAATAAGTTAAAGCAGATAATATAAAACAAGTTGTATGGTAGACAGCAGTGGTGTATGTAGAATAATCTATAGAATGGCAAACACGTGCGCATGCACACACACACACACACACACACACACATACACACACAAAACACAGACATCAGGAAAGCACCTGCACAAAATTTGCAGAGAGAGATGAATGATATCAGAGGTTGAGTCATTTGGAGAGCTAGAAAACACTTTTAAATAGGCAGAAGATACAGGATGTTCAAATGTCCTGAGTCAAGAGAAAGATGAGCACGTGTGAGAAAATTATGACCAGTGTGACTTAAATAGCAAGTGAATGGAAGAGGGATAGCAGATGAAGATACTAAAAGGGTATTCATATGCCTAAAGTTTTGTGGACCTGTGTTAGTATTTAGAATTTTATTTTAATTCCTGGGAAAGTCACTGAATGATTTTATGACTTATGTTTTGCAAGTGCTGCACAGTTAGGAAATACATTTTTAGTTCTCAAAATTTTCTCATAATAACCACTATGAGGTCTTTCAATTTACTAGCCTTTTTGCAAATGTATCACTCTTTCTTACATACCAACAAAAAATATATGAGTTTCAGTTGTTCCATATTCTCACTATTTTTAAAAAATTAATGCATTTGTTATACAGTTGTGGGGTCTTTGTAATCTTAGTCATTCTTTTATAAATTGTTAATATTTCTCTGATGACTAATGAAACTGATCAAGTTTTTATGTGCATGTTGATCATTTGTATATCTTTATTGTGAAGGATCTTTTTGCTGGTCTTCAAGTTGTCATTGTTATTTTATTAATTAGTAAGTGTTAATGATATATTCTAGATATATGTCTGTCAAATATATGTAAATATATATACATATACATGAATAAATCAGAATTTAGTTAAACTTTTTATTATTTTTAACTTTTTTATGTTTAATACATTTTTGTCCTCTTCATAAAATTTTTGTTACTTTCAAATTGCAAAGATACTATCCTAAATGTTATTATAGAAATCTTATAGTTTTAGCATATTTGGGTATATCATTAATTAATTTTGGTAGAGGATATAATGTAGAGATTGGAGTGAATTTTTTCATCTACTCATCCACTTATGTTAACCCCATTTGTTGAAAAGACTTTTCTTTCTCCATTGAAAAATCTTTGCATCTTTGTAAAAAATAATTTGACCATGAATATGCAAAATTTTTTCTGAAAAGTCTAATTCTAGTTCATTGATTTAGTTTTTTATCTTTAACCAATAATATATTGTTTTGATCATTGAAATTTTCTGTAAAACTGGAAAACTGGCAGTTTACAATTGTTTGGCTATTTTAGGTTATTTACTACATATGTATATTTGAATAAATTTATTTATATCTACCAAGAAAGAGCTTTTGGGGATTTGTTAAATTTGCATTGAGTTTATAGGTCAAATTAAGGAGCATTGAGTCAACAATTTTATTCCTCCAATCAATGGACTTGGCATAGCTCTCCATTTACTTAGACTTTATTGGATTTCTTTCAGTGGACTTTTCTAGTTTTCAGTGAAGAGGCCTTGCAGGATTTTTTGCGAAGTTTAATCTTAGTTGTGTTTGGTGCTATTCTAAAAAAAAAGTTGTTCATTCCTTTTGAACTGAAAGTCAATAGTTCACTTGAGGCCCTAGAGTTTTAGACCTCCTCTTCCACCTCATTGGTATGACTCTGTCACACATTGCCACCTGCTGAGACAGGGATACTATTATATATATATATATAATAGTATCCCTGTCTCAGGGATATATAAATATATATAAATATATATATATATATATATATATATATTTTTTTTTCTTCCAGAGCTTACTTGCTCTGAACCAAAACGTGATTTTTTTCCTAAGTAAAATAAGATTAATGCGTACTAAATAGATGCCTTTCAAGGTGTGGCATCCTATTTCTTCAGGATATCCTCAATTCTTTCTTTCCAAGACCACCCATTGGAATTAATTTTTCACCACTCCTCCATCCCTAAGACACTATCACAACATCAAATTTTACTTCTGCAGAAGTATTTGCAAACTCTGTTTCAAGGAAAGGCATTTTATTACAACAACAAACTAATTCACATAACATCTATTATAATGCTAATCACCTAATAAATACTTATAAACAGATGTACGAGTAAAGTCTGAACTTCCTCAGGTCTCCACTTTGCCTGGTTTGAGATCAGGTACCATTATTGATGTTCTATGCCTCCCTGCTGCTCCACCCCACACTCCCCTTGCAGTGTCCCACCACCTCCAAACCCTTTCTTATAATTTTATGGTTAAATATTCAATTCAGGATCCACTTATGAGTGAGTACATGTGGAATGCAGATCTTTGTTTCTTTGAGAGATCACTGAGTATCATAGACTCTAAGTCCATCCAAGCTCCTGCAAAGTCCATAATTTTGTCCTTTATGGTTGCATAATATTCCATCGTGTATATGTATCACATTTTTTTATCCAGTCTACTTTTGATGGAAGCATGGTTGGTTTCATATTTTTGCTATTGTGAATAAAGTTGCAATAAACTTGTGTGTGCAGGTATCATTTCAGTAGAGTAATTTGTGTTCCTCCGGGTATATTCCCAGAAGGGGGATTGGCTAGATCTATTGGAAGGTTGATTTTTAGATCTTTTAGAAATCACCACCCTGTTTTTCACTGAGGTTTTACTAGTTTGCACCAATAGTGTAGAAGCATTCCCTTTTCCTCACATCCTCTCCAACATCTGTTGTTTCTTGAGTTATTGATGATGGCCATCTTTACTAGAGTTAGGTGGTATATCAGTGTGGTTTTGATTTGCATTTCTTGGATAATTAGTGAGGTCGAACATTTTTTCATGTACCTGTTGACTGCTCATATGTCTTCTTTTGAAAAGTGTATATTCATATATTTTGCTGACTTTTTAAGAGGTTTTTTTTTTTTTTCCTTTCGACATGTTTTGAGTTCCTTGTAGATCCTAGATGTTAGCCTTTATTAGATATACAGTTGGCAAAAGTATTTTCCAATTTTGTGGGCTGTTTCCCCATTCTCTTGATGGTTTCTTTTGCTGTGTAGACGCTTGTCAGTTTGATGAGGTCCCACTTGTCTCTCTTACCTCTTATGGCATGGACATCTGGGGTTCTGATCAGGAATCGGTTACTTATTCCAATTTCTGTAAGGCTGTCTGGTGTGTTTTCCAGGATTTTTGTAGTTTGAGGTTTTACATTTAGTTATTTGGTCCATTTAGAGTTGATTTTTGTGTATGGTGATAAGTAATGGTCCTGTTTCAATCTTCTGCACATGGTCAACCAGCTTTTCCAGCATAATTTACTGAATAAGCCTCCTCTTCCCCGTGGCTGTTGGTGAAATCTGCCAAAAATGAGTTGATTGAGAAAGTGAAGTTTTACTTCCAGAATCTTTATACTGTTCTATTGGTCTATATGCCTGTTCTTGTACCAATACCAGGCTGTTTTGAGTACTGTTGCCTTATATTCGAGTTTAAATTCTGGAAGTGTGATACCTTCTGGTTTGTTTCTTTTGTTAAGGGTTGTTTTGTCTACTTGTGGTCTTTTATGTTTCCATTTGAATTTCTGTATTATCATATCCAGG
>CAUYQG010186540.1:0-15405 GCA_963574415.1 Tarsius wallacei
AGCAGGTCGCGGCTGGGGTGGCCGGGCGCGGCAACTCAACCCCATACTAGGCAACAGAGTTAGAATCAAAAAAAAAAAAAAAAAAAAAAAAAAAAAAATTCTAACTAGATGTTTATCAAATATCTTGACTATTTCAATGAATCAGCTTTTGGTTATGTGGATTTTTATTACCATTTTTCAGTTTTTTATTTTATGGTTTATGATTTGTTATTTCCCCCTATTAATTTTTGGTTTAATTTGTATTTGTTTCTAGTTTATTAAGGTAAAAATTTGGGGCATTTATTTGACACATTTTTCTAGATAAACATTTAAAGGTATAAAATATTTAGAGGCACTAATGAAACCACATATCACAAATTTTGATGGTTTTTATGTTCGCCATTATTAATTTTGAAATGTTTTAAATATTTTGTTATTTCTTCTTTGCATATAAGCTAGTTTAAAAGATAATGTTTAATTATCATGTATTTTTCATTTTCCATATTTTTTAAATATTGATTTCTAAATGAATTATGTTTTTGGACAAGCTGTGATGTGTATGAATTTGATCTTTTAAAATATGTAAAATATCTTTCAGTGCCAAGATATGTGTTTCTTGGTGAAAGTTTTGTGTGCACTTGAGATAAAAATATATTTTATGCTACTGCTTGGTGGGTATATCTATAAATATCAATTAAATCCACATGTTTGATTATGTTGTCCAACTCCTCTATAACCTTGTTATTTACTCTGTCTACTTATTCTATCAATTACTAGAGAGTATTAAAACTTTAAATATAGTTTCAAATTTGTTTATATTTCCTTCTAGTTTTTTTATGTATTTATATTAAAGACTTTTTATTGATCACATAGACATTTAAATTTGTTATGGGTTCTTGCTGAACTGATCCTTTAAGTGTCTATTTATTGGTACTATTCCTTTTCTTAAGTCTGCTTTTCTGACATTAGCAGAGCAATTCTAACTTTTTTAGGCTTATTGTAATGTACATATTTCCCCCATCCTTTTACTTTTAGCTTATTTAATTTTAAACCTAAATGAGTATCTTTTTGAGAGCATATAGTTGAGACTTATTTTTTTAATCTTCTCAGATTATTTTGCATCTTAACGAAAGTGTCTTTAACGACTTGTGTTTAAATAAGATGATTAGATTTAAACTTACCATTTTAAATTTGTTTTTCACTTTTCCATCTATTTTTTTTTTTTTGCTGCATTTCTCCTCTTTTGCTATCTTATTTTGTACTAAATGAGTAGTTTCATGATCCCATTTTATGTCTAATACTGGTTATTTAGCTAGAAACTTCAATCTTCAAATAAAATTATTTCACCTTATGTATAATAGAGTATACTTATAGCAAAATACTTCCATTTCTTCATTCTTTCCCTCTGTAGAATTTTGGTATTTTTTTGTTACTATATGTATTATATCCATGATATATTTTTAATTTGCTTTAAAGATTCAGTTATCTTTTAAGTAATTATTAAAGAATAAAAATTAGTTTATCTTCATTTATACATTTTTCCTTTATAGTATTATTTATCCTTTTGTTTCAATTCAAGTTTACATTTAGTATTATTTTCTTTATAACTGAAGAAATTCTATTAATATGTCTTGTCATTCTGGTGTGCTACTCATACATCACTCAGCTTTTTTGTTGTTTATTTGTTTTTTAAATTTTACCATCAGCTTTGATGTAAACCATTTTGAATGAAGAACTGTAGCTTGACAAACCTATTTTGTGTTTAGTACTTTGAAGTCATCAATTCATTGTCATTTGACTTGCATAATTTTTTATGAGAAGTCTGCAGTTATGTTTATTATCTTCCCACAATTTCCTCCTTGTATACGTTGTGACTATTTGCTCTCAGTACTTTCAAGTTTTTCATTCGTTTACTGGTGTTAAGCAAAATAATTTTGATGAACTTTGGTATGTGCTGTTTGTTTATGTACCTGTGTGTGTTATATGTAGCATGTTGGTGTATTCTGCTCTTCAATCTATGAGTCTATCATTTTCATTCATATTGGAAGTGTCTGGATATTTTTCTTTTAAACATTTTTTATGTCTCCTTTTCTCTTTCTGACTCTGTTTTAAAATATGTCATAGTGTTTGATTTGCACTGATAGTTGTTCCCTTTTTTGTCTTTTTAATCTATGAAGTTAATTTTTAGTACTAAAAAGCTTCAAGTTCACTGATATTTTTCCTTTTGTGACTAATCAGCTGTTGATCTCATCTGGAAAATTGTTCATTTAAAATAATTTATTTTCCAACTTGAAAAATTTAATTTTGTCTGTTTTTAAATATGTCATTTTTCTCCTCATTATGTACATATTTCCCTTTACATATATGTGTATGCTACTAGCAGCGATTTTATTCAGGTTTGCTCATTTTGGCTATTTCTGTATCTAGTTATAGTGACTGGGCTTTGTACCTGTTAGTTGCTATTTTTTTCTATATTTGGTAATTCTAATAACTCTGTTTGGATACCAGAGAGTTATATTACATTGTAAAATGTATGAATTTTGCTGTCTTCTATAAAAGTGTTGGGTTTTGCTCATCTTCAGGTATTTAATTGATTTGAGATCACCTTGATCTTTTAAATATTTGCTAAGGTAAATCTAGAATAATCTTTCCCCATATCAGCTTATTATTCAAGCTTTATCCTTCAGAGGTTTCTGCTATAATTGAATATTCCATGTGCTGACCAGAACTTAAACTCAACTTGTTTAAGTTCTGAGAATTACTTATCTTATAACTCTGTGTTTAAATTTTACTTAGTATTATATAATTTTAATTTAACACATGTGGTTTAGTACTTATCAAATACTCAGGGGATGTAACAGATGTCTGGAACTCTGAGTGTGTGTGTGAGTGTGTTAAGTCTCCTCCTTTCTGATATGTCTACACAAATATTCTACCTCCCTTGGCCTCAAGAACTTCAGTCTCTTTCTTCTCAAATATCATCTGCCAGGCTCTATGGTTTTATCCCACCCTTAAGCCCAGAAAATTATTTAGTGAGAAAGTCATCATGATTATTATACTCATTTTGCTTGTTTTCTTTCTCCCAGAAATCACAGTCCTGATCTGCCTATTTTCCAATATCTGAAAGCTGTTATATCTATTTTTCTATTTCTATTTGTGTTTTGTGGGAGGATTATAGGTTCTTGTTACTCCATATAGTCTAGAAGTATAAATTTGTAAGTGTTCTAAATTATATTTTGTATATGATTACAATATATTTGGAACGAGGTGGGTATGTTTTATGTTCTATATACTGTCTGTATGATATTTATATTTAAAGAACTGTGTACTTGAGAATTTACCCTAATAATATTATCAGTGCATTCATATATTGAGTAAACTGTCTTTATGTAGAAACATATACAATGAATGTATTTGCTCATAAAAAATGAGGTCCTTATGATTTGGAGGAAGAAAGGAATAAATAAGCAGAGCACAGATTTTATAACAGTAAAACTACTCTGTACTCTGTACACTATAATGGTGAATATGTGTCATGCATAAATGATACATTTGTCCAAACCCATAGAATATACAATGCCACAAGTGAACTCCAGTGTAAACTATGGACTTTGGGTGGTTTTTATGTGTTGATGTAGTTTTATCAATTGTAACATATGTACCGTCTGGTGAGAGATGTTGGTAGTGAGGAAGGTTATGCTTATGTGGGGGAAGGAAGTATATGGGAAATCTCTGTACCTTCTGCTTAGTTTTGCTGTGAATCTAAAACCACTCTGAAAAATAAAGTCTATTTTTTTTAATGAGGCCCTTTGCTGTTGGTTTTCAAGGAGAAATTCTGTGTTGGAAGTTAATAAGAGTTGAGTAGAAAAACAGAAGGGGAGAGGGTCATACAAAGCAAATGTTGAAATACTATCCCACAGAGGTAGGGCAGTGAGATATCTGTAGTGTTGAATATGTCTAATAATCCATTGTAAGCTGTTTACTGAGTGGTACTGTATTGTAGTTTTTCTTTGTCCCTTCAAAACTTCTATAAAAACATACAATTGCCTCGTGAGAGCAACAAATTTTTCATTATCAAGGAAAATGCTCTGTTTCTTATCAATGTTAGCACAGATGATGGAACAAAGAGTAGCCCCAATGTAGAATATAGGTACAAGTGGTATCAAAAGATTAGAGTAAGAAATGACCAGGGGATTTCAAGACATTGAAAATTCACAATAATTCTAGCTAAGACATTGAAGTTACCCAACAAATTTAAGTCTTAAAGAATATATTGACCTCAAATGATATCTGAAGTAGTTAAGCTCTGCTTAATAATATTATTTGATGGTTAAGGCAAAATTTCCACTTTACATTGATTTTTTCTTATTTTTATTTCCAGAGTTTATTATTTCACGTCTACATCTTGATTGCCCCTATGCGCTTACTACTTGTAATTCTTTTTATTTTAGTGATGAAAGAGGGAAAATTAAAGTTCTGTAATATTTAGGATATGCATATATAAGCCCAAACAAATCTTTTTCACTCCTAACAAGATGATATAATTTTAAGTTTTGAGGTTACAATTCACTTTCAGTTTTCTCATTTGTATATAGAATGGTTGTTTAGTGCTTCAGTTTATTCTTCTGTAAATAAGTAAAACCACCATCATTTTTGAAAGTGGACATTTTATTGAATCATTATATTTTATGAAGGCTTGTAGAACAGTAGTCTCCTAAATTGATTATATACTATATCTAAGAAATGCTGCCTGCTCTATCTTCTTCTAGAAGATTTACGGTGCACATTGACACATTAAAGACACATGACAGTGATCGTGAATCACTCTAGTAAAGTGAAATGTGTTTAATTTGTTATCTTAATATAATTTGTGCCTGTCTTATTTGAACACAAACGTCATTTTTCAGGTAATATCTAAATGCAATTCTACAGAATTATTTTCTGTATGCATTGGATACAATTTGTAAATTATTGCTTATAGGCATTGTGCAAGAGTTTGCCATTAAGTTTCAATGTTTGAATATAACATTAAATCATAGCACTTTTTCATCTCATATCTCCTTTGGAAGTATTATGGCTTTTTAAAAATAATTCTTCTAAGTTGCCTTTGATTCAAGTCATTTGAAAACTTATAAGCTATTTTTTCATGAATTGTTATTGAAATGTTTTCTCTCATTTGACCAGAGGTATGCTAACACTGAATTTATATTGCGAGATTATTCCATTATTAAACACAATGTCTCACTAGGCATCTAATATCTGTCTACATTGCTGGTACACTTATGTGTTCAAATGCTGGAAACAGGCTGAAAAAGTATCCACAGACTATGAATGGTACTATACTAAAAATATTTTCTTTCAAATAACACCCTAGCTTTAGAATGCACTTAATGTATTAGTCACCATTATTAAATGTCAAAAAATATGGTGATTGGTGATGTTGCTTGCTTGGCAATACAATTTGAAGGATAGCAGGGAAAAGATTTTCCCAAAGGAGTATATTTTTATTCTCTATAGAAACCAAAGCAGCCATGCCAATAGTCTGTGTTTGGCATGCATTACAGTCAGCACCCAACTCAGAGTTTCAAATGTTTTCTCTTTTGATAAGAGTTATGTGAGGAAATCATAGACATTTCTTAGGTTATTACTAATTATATTCTGTTGACACAAGAATGGTGATAATTACAGTATGTTAAATGCTAAAATCCTAGATAATTAATTAAAATGATGTTTTACAAAAATTATTTGTCTATTTAATTCTCTCATTTTTTAAAGTACAGTATTTTCTGTTCAAATATTCTACAGGAAGTATGTCAGGCACCATATGTAGCAATGGTTTTGCTAATTATATATGGCAGTTAGAGCTTCATAATAACTTTTGTATTGGGGCTGTTCAACTAAAAAATATAGTCTTATTCACCTTGCCTTTTTTATCCTGAATATTTCATTATGATTTTGACATTTAATCAATTTGTTGAAGTCCATAAGTCTCTTAATTATTCCTTAATATATATCTGCAAAACAATTTTTGTACTGACTTCTGTGTCACAAGAAATATCCATGTAAAATTGTAGGTTTTTTTCATTCTATATCAATTAGAAAATATTTAGAGGCAACATTTGCTTTAACAGTTGAAAAATTCACACTTTCATACATAATATATTGACACGCAAAATTGTTGTAATAACCCAAGATGACTTCCGTAGAAGTCATGATTGGTATTTTTGTGTATGGCAAGGTTAGATGGTCAGTAATTTAATTTTAGGTTAACACTTGTTTATGTGACTTGTTGACATATTACTAAAATTGTTGAATAATCTGTTCTCAGATTTTTCCCTGATTTTGTTTAAAGAATAAAATGTGTAAGATTAAAAAGCAATTACACAATACTACTACTAGTACTTGTTAAACTTAATTTGCAAAAAGGTGCAATTCATCATGTAGAATTAAATTAGTAAACTTTTGGTTTTAATTTACAGCTTATATGAGAAATGTCATGCATATTTAATCAAATATGGTACCAAAAATATTCTGAAACTTGATATGTTACAATTTATTTTAGTTCCTGGAATGTCCTATCACTCTCTTTCACATACCCAGTTTATAACTTATAAATTGTTACATATTCTGTTTTTCTGTATTTTGCAGAAAAGCTTTATACAGAAATGAATGTTGTAGCAAATACGCCAAGAACACTAAAAGTAGATTGTCTTCGATATTTATTAAAATGTCTATTTGGTTCTCTTGTTATCTTTTTGCTGATATCTTTATTTAAGTGGTTAATTTTATCGAATTAGATCTAAATCAGTCACTTCAGGAGGTATATATGTATATATATGTATCTATCTCAAATATTTTTACAGTGAGTTGCCAGAGATTGCTGCCATGCAATTTTCCTAATTGTAATTGTGAAAGTTATCAGAATCAAAATAGAACCACTTATGGCAAGCCATGACAAAAGGAATTGAAGAAGTCCATGAAAGGGAGGGTCGTCATGCATATATGCTATTAATAACTAGCAAAAGACTGCAAAAACAGCAATCTTGTACAAAGGTTACCATAACCTTACACAAATTCACACACACACATACACACACACACACACACACACACATATTTCATATTTCTGTGAGGACATCTGCCCAGCACTTCCTGTTCAATCTTAGACTTACAACAACTTTGTTACTGATCCTTGTAGCCAAGGATAATGGATTCAAAACAATTAATTCTTCTCATCATGGTTTCCTGTGTCACCTGTTCCTATTGTGATGCCCATTCCCAAATAAGTATTGTTTTCTTCTAGAGCATCTCCCTCTCTGTTTGTTGTTAAGTGTGACATCATTTAGTGGCAAAAGAAGGATCAAAACTAGCTAACCTAGGATTAATTAGTGACCCCAATTAGGTTCCCATATTATGTCCTTTTGAGCTGTTTCCACGTTTCACCTTCTCTTCTCTGGTGAATCTCCTCTCAAGTTATCAGACTTGCTCTCTTTGGTGAGTTCTTTTGTCTTTATTCAGGATCCATTTTTATTATAAGGTTGCCTTAAGTAAAGGGCCTTGCATATCTACTGGGATGATAAAAATTGGTAATGTATTGATTTGCTTATTTTATTGGCAACACTTTTGGATGTAAAGACAAGTATCCCTTTCGATCTGAGTACTCTCGTTTCTACAGAGTTTACATTCTGTCTGTGAGGCATGTATTTTCTGGCAAATTCATTTTTTGGTTATTTCTGTGAGTCTAATTTACAATTTTTTGTTTCGTCTGCATTCCTGGTCCAGATTTTTGTGAGCACTCTTATTTTGGTTTGATTATGCACATCTGTAAATAATGTGTCTTGTTTATTTTTTTCTCCCTGCTTATTTCTGAAAATCTCTCAAGAGCAAAAAATAAACATTCTAAATGATGGATTCAGGATTGTTAACTAAAAGGCACTGTGGTGGTCAACACCATCGAAAACACTGATTCAAACTCCTGACATTCCCTGTTGGTATTTTCTTTGCTCTGGAAAGGTTAACAGAAAGTAGACGGATTCTCAAATTTCGGAAGTATGCCAAACCTTCTGGGAATCCAGTTGACTACATGACTTTTCTCTTGCACATGTTTAAATAAAAGATCATCATGGCGATCATTCAAACTCCTCAAGCATGTTTTTCTTTTACCTGAATTAGAAACTACAACTATAGAACTAACATATAAAGTCTTCTAACTTCTCTATTTTTTTTTTTCTGCTGTTTTTAAGATAAACTCACTGTTTATGGCTTTGCAGCCAAGATAAACAAAAAAATTTTAAAGGACTTTTAAATTAATGGCTTTACAAATTACAACAGCTCAGCTCCATGGCAACTAACACCCTAGACACCTGAATAATACCTTTTGGAGATGTAAATTCAGGTTTGCTTAACTGCCAACTGCTTTGAGTGATGGAGCTATTAATTGAAGAATTGATATTCTAAAAAGAAAATAACCAGATACATGTTAATGAAGGTTAGGCTTTTAGGTAAAACAGGTCAAAATAATGAGCTCAAAACAATAAGATAACTACATAGCATTAAAAAATGTCTTGTGTGCCATGCTGGAGCCAGAAAATTCACTGGATCACATGCCAAAAATCTTTTTCTAAAATGCTCTTCCACCTGCACTGACTAGTCAAGCAAAACTTGACAGGCAAACAAAAATATTTGTTACTAAAAGTTGGAGATTTTGTGGTTTTTAAACAATATATATATAATTCAGGCAGTCATAGCTAAAATGCAAACACTTGAAAATTTAACTCCTCAACTAATTTGAAACTGAAACTGGGTGGGGGTGGGGGGGGCAGTTAAAAGACTTTTTTTCCAGTCAAATTGCTTTACTTGCATTTTTGTCCATATTCTTTATAAGATTATTTATTTGTTGGGGCAAATAAAATTTAGCCATGTGAACAGATTCCATTTTGCAAGAAATTTAACTTGGATTTTGATTTGACTGTTCTTTTATAATTGGTGAATTATTTATACTACTATATTTTACTGTATTGTGAGTAAAAATTTTAAACTGAAAACTATCTTTGTGTGTGTGTATCACATATATACATGCTATGTTTTATATTGTGTCTACATGGTAGAATCTGGCATACTTGACCAGAAATCCTTTAAGGAATTATATTTAGATTGACTTAAGTATATGAGTACTGATAAATTGTTAATGTATATAGTAAATAACCCAAAATGTCTTTTAGTTCATGTAAGTTAAGTAAATCTTTAGTAAATAAGATATAAGTTTTAAATTTGTTGATAAAATAAAAATAAAAATAAAAATATCTTCAGATTTGTCAGCATACATTTTTGCCTGGATTTCCTGGTCAGACAAGATTATATTTGTCTTTGCTAGATGTATTAAGGTGTGAACATTTGGCATGAAGTTTCTAAAACTATAAATCCAATTTAAAAGCAAAATGATCTTTGTTGTGTAACTCTTTGGTAAATAAGACTAATTTAATACTTTTAGTTTAATTTAAACAGCTGTATCTTCTGTGCTATCAGTAAAATATCCATATATTTAACTTAAAATTTCTTACTTAACTGAACACCTGATGTTCACAGGCTATAAAAATAGTTAATAGAAAAACAGGTTGAAATAATGATTATCTCTATTTAGTATCTCAGTTTTATAACTAATGTTGGTATCATTGCTATATAGTAAAAAATTAAGTGAATGTTAACAAGATAAACATTTATAAACAAACTTTTTTCATGTAATTTGAAATTTTAAAGTTATGTTGCATTAAAGTAAATGATAAGATACTCGTTAAATGCCTGCGTTACTTCTGAATTAGATGAAATATGAAAATATAAACTGCTGAACATTAAATATACATTGGTTCTTGGCTTCTTAAATTTTATAGAAGGACTAAGTATATTTATATTGGGTTATATTAGTACACATAAAAATTGTATTATAAGAAAATATGTTTCTAAAAATTATAAAACAATGCTCATCTATAAAATACTGATATGTGACAGGCAGATTAAAATTTCTTACCTCCGAAGTTTTAACTAAAAATTAAGGCTGCTAAGAATTAAAAATTCTTGTGAATATATAATTCTGTATACAAGGTATAACAAAAAATAAGATTTATTTTTGATGAAGACAACTATGTCAGCCATATCAATTTTTAAATTAAAAAAAATTTATTTCTATTTAGAGATTATTTAAGGTTGTTACAAAAAGTGAACTTAGAAAGCAAACAAAAACAAAATAGAAAGGAACCAGCAAGTAGGAAAGAGCAACGTGAAGAAAGTTATCAGTATAAAGATGTATTTTGGGTAAGAAAATCTCAAAAGAAAAGATAATAATTTTACATGAGAAAATTCAAGTGTGAACATTTTTTTAATTCTAGAGTAATATGACTGGCAATTTAAGGAAAAAGTTGTATAGGACAAAAGTAAAGTTCCTCTTAAGTTATGGAACATCAGAGTCAGCTGTGGAAGGTTTGTAAAGAATAAATTTATTAAAGAAATTTTGTATTATCAAGTTGCTATAATTAGGAGGGAATTACATATAAATCTTTCTGAAGATTGAGCTTTGATATTAAAAATAGACTGGTTTAAAAACTAAAATTTTTGTCCCCTATGTTAGAACAATAAGGTTTCCATGAAGCATTGATCTGCTCTTAGTAAAATTGGCAAGAGGTTTTAATTTAATTCTGAAATATGTTTCTCTAAATTTTTAACATCTAGACTGTGGCTTTACAGTTTAAAGCAATGTTTCTTTCGTATAACTTGATTCTGTAATCTTGGCTTCTTTTGATGTGTCTGAATTGTTTTAAGTAACTAGGAAATTTTCAATGGTTTTTCTAAGAGCCATCCATCTCCCTGAACAAAGTATTCATTTCCTTGTTTACATTTCTTTTTAATATGGTGTATATATATATATAGCCTTGGACATACAATTTTTCTGTGTCTGATTAAATTCAAGTACATATTCATTAAGTTTAACTTCCGGTTAACTAAATGGATAAGAGGTAACAATCATACTTGAGGAGGTTTTTTTTTAACATTTCTTGGTAACTGATGTAAGACAAAAGATTTTATGTTTTATCAGTATAATTTCCTGGGTTTAATGTGTTTTTATGTTTTTATTACTTAAGAAACTGAACTTTGAAAAGGTTAAGTTTTGTTTTGTTTTTTTCCTTAAAGTCTTGTAACTTTCTGTGTTGCTTTTGACATCTTTGGCAGGCTTTCTCAGTATCAAAGTATTAAATTAAGTCTCTGACCTGGAATTATCTCTGAGATTTTCCAGTTGAGTCCCTGGAGCACTTCAAAGGTGATATCTTTTATTTTGAAGTGATATTTTAAATAATTGGGCTTCTTTGATGTATTGAATTGTATGGGAAGCATTGAGAAGTGACAAGTGACACTAATCTTTTTTCAATTACATTCATGGGTATATTATTAACATGTGTTTTAAAAATTATATACACTGATAGAAATCTAATGTTATTAGTATAATTTCAGTTATTATGTTAAAATGTTGTGTACCAGAAAAATAATCGAAAAAATTTTTTTGTAAATTCTTGATTAAAATGAACTCCCATCAGATTTTTAGTGATGGAATTGACAAAAAATTTAATGGCTATTCTAAGAATTTGTCATCCACACTTTTGATTCTTCTTTAAAAGGTACCTGCAATCAGATTCATAGAAAAATGTCTAAGTACTCTTGAAAGCAGATTTTTAATAACTTTAAGATCAACAAACTAAAAAACATTTTCAAGAACTCCAGTGAAGATCTGATGAATTTGTGAAACTGCTAATCAAGATTAAGCAGAAGAAAAATTAATTACATGAGATTGGATAATGACTGGAGATAATGATTTTTTGACTCTCATTTGATATATTGTTGGTTCTTTACTTATATTTTTTGTTTTATGGATTTAGGGAAACTTTTTCTTTGTTGAGTTTACAGCAATTTAATAAAGTATACCTTTGTAAAGAAAGATGAAAACATTTATTTTTTCCTTCTACTTAATCGCTCTAAAATTTGGAAACTATTTATGAATATTCTTTTATATTTATGGCAATATAGTTGTTTGCATAAGTTCAGTAAGAATCAGCTCTCTTTATAGCAAGATGCAATTGAAAACATTGGCTGTATTACTAAGGTTTTAACTGGGATGTCATATTTAAAGTGTTTATAGACACTGCTGCCTTGGTTTGACTAACAAATCCTAAGAGTCTTCTAAACCTGAGAATCTTGTGCGTTTAATCACTATTCTTGTTGCACCTAGGTAGATGGTCAGGGAAAATTTGATAAAACTAAGCTTGTTTTTAAAATTTGTGTTTCTCTGATTATCATTGGTTAAAATTGAGATGATTATGGCGCGATAAGTTATGTTACTAAAGAAAAGCTACAATACTTGTTATTAGATTGTAGACCTATACGTTGCTTTTGAGTTCTTGTTATCTACCTATAGACTCAACTGAATCCTTAATTCTTCTAGCTTCCTCCAATACAACTTTCTTCTTTGGAATTACTGCAAACAGGAATTTCTCTTTTCTGAAAGCCCTACAAACTGCAACTATACGAATTTTAAGAGCAAGCCTAATGCCTGCTCTATGGGCCACACTGGAAGTCCAGCAAACCACCCAATGCTATATCCAGAGACATTTAAACTGCAAACAAGGAAAGCAAGTTGACACTTTCACACGGTGGACAGCTTTTCCCAAGATGTTAAAATAAGACTCCATGTCATAAGGAGAGTCTTATCCTTGTTAATGCTTTTCTTTTTAACTTGGCAGGATAATGGTGTAATTGAAATTTCAATCAGTAGCTTCTGCGAGTAACTTGACAAAATGTTGGATCATGCCAATCTTAGATATCTACATGATCTAAGATAACTTTTAATCCTTTAGTGTTCTTGGTGGGTAACTTTAGCAACATTCTTAACACAACTTTTTGTTCAATCTTGACTATTGGTTTCTTTTTATAACACTGTTTGGTTTAATTTGACACAGTTTTGGGACACTAGGTGATAATATTTCTCTATATTATCTATTTGCTAAGTAAGAAAATCTCAATCCTATTGCTAATGGTACACGCTGTGCTTGAATAAAATCCTCTGGGAAAATTGAGACCCAGACACACAAAACAAGAAAACAGGCTATGTGATTACAATACGTCTCATCCAATTTCCCATTCCATTTATTCCATAGATGATCATCTTTAAATCTAGATTAATGACTCGAAATCACGATGCAAACTTGGATTGTCATGTTGCTATTAATTATACTTTGTATTTAAGACTTTATACCAGCTATTGGTTAACTTCTGCAGAAGTGCAAGTCGTAACAGAATAATGCCAGCTGGTCTAGTACTTTGAGACGATAGCCAGCACCTATGGAACAGATAGATAAAAGTCAAACTTGGAAAAGGACTACTGAACAGGTATGCTTAGCTTGAGAGCTACTCCCTCCAAACCTTCCTTATTGCTCTAATGTGGCTCAAAGTGTTTTGACACTCACTCCTTGTCCCTAACCACTCCCTCTGAGGTAGGAGCAGATCAACATTCCAGATAAGTCTTTCCTGGCACTGAGAGACAATAAAAGCTAACTACAGTATAACTGAACAACGATGCTTTCAGAGAAAGATTTTGATCAAGAATGGGAAATGTGAATGTTCTCAAAATCAAAATGGAGTCTCCTGTGTCAAGCCATGACAAAAGCAGTTGAGGAAGGCCATGAAGGGAGGGTTCTCACTCATGTATACCTGATAACAAGAGCTATCACAAAAGACTGCAAAAAAAAACCCACAACCTTAGACAAAGGCCACCACAACCTCACAAAAAATCTAGATGTATGTGTGTGTGTGTATGTACACACACACGCTTCTGCGAGGACATTTGCCCACCAACTGCCTATCCAAACTTGGACTCATGTTATCCTTGTTATTGATCTTTGTAGCCAAGGACAATTTATTTAAAACAATTATGTAATCCTTCTCATTTTTTTGTTGTTAAAAGTCTTGGTCTTCCTTTAAATGCCTGAATATGCACACCATCTAATATGGCATATGTATGCCCACTGAAATGCTCATGTCTGAACAAATATTATTTTTAAGAGCATCTCCCTCTCTGTTAAGTTTGACATAATAGTTCTGTTTATGGTGAAAATAAAAAATTAATGGACTTCCGGCAAGATGGCAATGGGGCAGCACGGTCTGTGAGACCCTCTGCAAAAGAGATCACTCATAAAGACCCTAGCTCTCTCCCACAGGCTGCAGCTCCCATCTTCGGCAGCCTGCTATTCACGGGGAGCTCAGTCACTGCTGCCACTACTGCTCAAACATCATGGCAGTCTGGGCCGCTGCCCGCAGCCACGGATGCCACCGCTGTGGTCAGTGCCTGCCCATGCCTGAGGCAACCCACAACTTCGGACCGTGAAACCCCCGCAAGCAGGATCTTCTGAGATCACCACTCCCACGGCTGCTGCTGCCACTGCCACACCATGCCCCTTGCCTGGAGCCAGGCCTGTGGAGCTTCCCCCACCCCCCCTGGCCCCCTGTGTATGGGGAGGTGGCCACCATGCATGGATACCGTCACCGGCTCCCTCCCCTCCGAACTGTAGGCTTCAGCAGCTGCAGATAAAGGTCTACTGGAGCAGTGAGATAGCACCACCTGCTGTGGGTCCAAGGTAACAACATCAAAACGGGAAGGACAGATGTTCTTCCCCCTTGGTAAATAGACAAGGCCAGATCTCAGTAATAGACTGGGCTGGGAGCCCATATCTAAACTATTCTTCACAGCAGGCCAGGGGCAACTGACCCTGAGAAAAATTCTACCAGCCTGCAAAGACAGCTAGAAATCAGAGCTGAAAGGACATTGGACTTAAAGGAAAAGTCTCAGAGTGTGCTTGGTTGGTTCTGTTAGTTTACTGACTTCAATCTATTCCTTTTCCTTTTTTTTCTTTTTTTCTCTATAAACCCCATCTTTGTATAGAGGAATAGCACACCAATAAGGTGGTTGGTTAGCTTGTACGTTAGCATCATTGTGTGTTTTAGTTTTTAATATGGTTGTTGGTGAGTTTTCAGTTGTGGTTATTGTTTTTCTTTTTATTTGTTTCAGTATTTGTGTCTCTTTTCACTTGCTAGTCGGCATACTCATCTGTTTTCCCTCTTACTCCTCTCTCTCTCCACCCCCCACTGCCGGCTCCATTCTCTTCCCTTTGTTAACCTCATATTGCTTTCAAGGTGAAAACCTACAACCCCACTGCATGGACAGATTCCAAGGCAATGGGAAGTGGGTTTCAGACTATCCATACACCTGTTGGTGGATACTGGGATATGCAGAGAGATTTTGAATCACAGCTCCCCCCTTAATTAAATCTCAAAACTGCAAAAAGGACTGCCCTCAACCTACAGTCCAACTCCAGAACTGAACAAAGCAAG
>CAUYQG010186543.1:0-14582 GCA_963574415.1 Tarsius wallacei
AAATCAAAAAATTAGCCGGGTGTGGTAGCGCGTTCCTGTAGTTCCAGCTACTTGGAAGGCTGAGGCGGAAGGATCGCCTGAGCCCAGCAGGTCGAGGCTGCGGTGGCCAGGAGCGGCCACTGCACTCCAGTCTGGGCGACATAGTGAGACTCCAACTCAAAAAAAAAAAAAAAAAAATGAGATGACGCCGGGCTCTGTGGCTCAGCCTGTAATCCCGCGACTTGGGAGGCTGAGGTGAGTGGATTGCCTGAGCCCGCGGGTTCGAGACCCACCTGGGCAACTTGGTGAGACCTCATCTCTACAATAAATAAAAACAAAATTAGCCGGGTGTGGTAGCGCGTTCCTGTAGTTCCAGCTACTTGGAAGGCTGAGGCAGAAGGATCGCTGGAGCCCAGCAGGTTGAGGCTGCGGTGGCCAGGAGCAGCCACTGCACTCCAGTCTGGGTGACAGAGTGAGACTCCAACTCAAAAAAAAAAAAAATTGGCCAGGCTCGGCGACTCAGCCCATAATCCCAGCACTTTGGGAGGCCAAGGTGAGTGGATTGACTGAGCCCGCGAGTTCAAGACCTACCTGGGCAACTTGGCGAGACCTCATCTCTACAATAAATCAAAAAAATTAGCCGGGCGTGGTAGCGCATGCCTGTAGTTTCAGCTACTTGGAAGGCTGGGAGTGGCCACTGCACTCCAGTCTGGGTGACAGAGTGAGACTCCAACTCAAAAAAAAAAAAAAATTGCAGTGGGAAACCTCTTAGGACTGTGAGTAATTCTAGTATCTCCGGGGCCTATGAAGTCAGGGGTATTCTCCAAAAAAGAGATACCAATGACCAATCAGCACATGAAAAGATGCTCAGCAGTATTAATCACTAGGGAAATGCAAATCAAAACCATAATGAGATGCTACTTCACACCTGCTCAGATGGCTAGGATCAAAAATAGGATAATAAGGAGCTGACTCAGGATGTGGAAGGATTGTAATCTTCACACATTGCTGGTTTGGCCACTTGGAAAACAGTCCAGCAGTTCCTTAAATGGTTAAAAATAAGAATTGCCACATGGGGGGGGCATCAAAAGGGTATTTGATCTCAACCCAAAGGGAGGCCCAAACTTTGCCTGTACAATGACCACTTGTATATCTAATTCCGAATTGTACCCCATATCTTTAAAATAAAAAAAGGAGAGAAAAAAAAATAAAGAATTGCCACATGACTTAGCAATCCATTCCTAGGCATATACCCAAAGGAATTAAAAACATATGTCCACACAAAAACATGTACATGAATGTTCACAGCAGCAGTATTCATAATGGTCAAAAAGTGGAAAATGATAAATAAAAACTGATAACTAGAAAAATGAAATGTGGTACATCCATACAATGAAATACTCTCTGGTAATAAAAATAAATTAAGGCCAGGCACAGTGGATCACACGTGTAATCCCAGAAATTTGGGAGGCCAAGGCAAGAGAATTGCTTGAGCCCAGGAGTGAGAGACCAGTCTGGGCAATATGGCAAGACCTCATCTCTACAATAAATCAAAAAATTAGCCAGGTGTGGTCACACACACCTGTAGTTCCAGCTATTTCGAAGGCTGAGGCGGAAGGATCACCTGAGCCCAGCAGGTCGAGGCTGTGATGGCCATGAGTGTTCCACTGCCCTCCAGCCTGGGCGACAGAGTGAGACTCCAATGCAAAAAAAAAAAAAAAAAGTTATCTCTGTCCCTGAGTGGTTGAATTTGAGCTCATCTTTTTGTTGTTTGTTTCCCACAGTATTTTGTGATAAGCACGTTACTTTTGTCACTGGGTTAAAACAGGGTTTCTGATCTCAGTACAGACATTTTGGACTAGATAATTCTTTTTTTTTTTTTTTTTTTTGAGTTTGAGTCTCACTCTGTCGCCCAGGCTGGAGTGCAGTGGCACACTCACGGCCATCCCAGCATCGACTTGCTGGACTCTGGCGATCCTTCCACTTCAGCCTTCCAAGTAGCCGGAACTACAGGCAAGCGCTACCACGCCTGGCTAATTTTTGATTTATTGTAGAGATGAGGTCTCGCCAAGTTGCCCAGGCGGGTCTCGAACCCGTGGGCTCAGGCAATCCACTCACCTCAGCCTCCCCAGGCGCGGGATTACAGGCTGAGCCACCGAGCCCAGCTTGGACTAGATAATTCTTTGTGGTGGGGGCTGACCTGTGTACCAGAGAATATGTAGCAACATCCCTGGTGTCTACACATGACATCCTCCAAATTGTAACAACCAAAAATGTCTCCAGACATTGGCAAATGTCTCCTCAGGGACAAAATCGCTCCTGATTGGAAACCATTAGATTAAAACATACTATGTGCTCAAATCTGATGGACAGCACATGCACCTTCATCTCATTATTCTCCTTTCAATTGTACATATATTATATATTCTTTTGTACAAATGGTACATTTCATAATCTAAAATTTTAATTTTAAAATGTTATTTTAAAAAGCAAGTGGGCCGGGCTTGGTGGCTCAGCCTGTAATTCCAGCAAGTTAGGAGGCCAAGGTGAGTGGATTGCCTGAGCCTGCAGGTTCAAGACCAGCCCCGGCAACTTGGCAAGACCTCATCTCTACAATAAAATCAAAACAGCCGGGCATGGTAGCGTGCACCTGCAGTTATGGCTACTTGGGAGGCTGAGGTGGAAGGATCACCTGAGCCGAGCAGGTCAAGGCTGCAGTGGCTGTGAGCGTGCCATTGCACTGCAGACTGGGTGACAGAGTGAGACCCCAACTCAAACAAACAAAAAATTAAGTGGCACCACTTACACTGACTTAAACCACAAAACTAATTAACACCTCCTTATGGCATAAGACCTAAGTTAGTGTCAGTACTGTTTATGCAGAATTTCCATTCTTCACACAACTTTATGAAGAAGTTATAATTATCACCACCAGCTTATAGGTTCAGAAGCTGAGACTCAAGAGCGGTGAAGAAATCCCCAAAGTCAGGCGGCTGGAGCCTGGAATGCAGATCTCGGCTTGGAAACCTGAGACACCGCGCACACCCCTCTGCCCAAAAGCCAGGGTGTCTCAGCCAAGCATCAGGAGCCACAAGCAAAACACATCCAGGAGAGAGGACATCCCAGTGGGGCCCCGTGGCCCGGGTTCCAAGCCCTTTCTGCCACGTAGCGTGCCATGCCCGGGGCAAGTTACTCTACCCCGTCTGTAAAATGTAAAAGAAGTATGCGCTTCACGGGCAGCTGTGGGGATTCCATGGGATCATACAGCAGGGCCTGTTACAGAGTACACACGCTCACTGTATCGCTATTATCCCCTTTACCGTAAACAGCAAAGTAGAGGCGGTCACGACTTATGTTATTGTAAGGTCATCACCCATCGTAATGACCCAACAGAGAACTCCCAACAGAAATCTTCGAAGACCACGTAACACCTTCTAGATGCTTAAACTGAGGTCCAGAGCGGAGTCTGGACCCATAAATCTCAGCGCACACGCCCCTCGGATCAGGATCCATTTAACCAGAGTCCCTGAGGGGGCCCGGCGGCCAGCTCAAGGCGGGATCGCTAGGCGGACCGGTCGCCCTCCTCGGGCCCCACTCACCGAACTGCATCCAGTCCCACTCGCTGAGCGTGTCCATGTTTCGGCACAGGTCGTCCAGCACCCAGGAGGGTAGCTGGTAGATGTAGCAGGACATGGCGGGGCTGCGACGGTCCGAGAGCAGGCGCCGGGTAACTGGGCGAGACGCCTCGGCACCGGGCTTCTCTAGCCGGGGGCGGGCCGTCCGGAAAGTGGGCGGGGCGGCCGGGGCGGGACAGGTGAGCACCACTGCCCCCCAGCGGCCACCTGCGGCAGGACGCTGCCCCGCTGACTCGACCCCAAAGGAGGGTCAGGACTGCGAGGGGGAGCATTGAGGCCCAGAGAGGCGAAGACGACACGAGAATTTCGTGGCAGTTGCAGGCGGCCTTTTGACTACACTTCCACTGCTTCTGGCACTACACTATAGAGAATGCATTCATCAAATACTCTTGATTTCCTGTTGTATGCCAGACTGTTCCAGGTGTTGATGCTATGTAAATGAAGAAAGCCTACAAAAGTCCTTGCTTCCATGAGACTTACTAACTAGGTGTGTGTCTTGGGATTGGGGGGAAACAACAATAAATAATAATATCCAATAAGGAAATTATAGAGAGTGTTCGGAAAGGTAATAAGTGCTATTGCAAAACCGGAAAAAATTGATTAAGGAGAATCAGAAATTCAGAGCGAGCAAAGAGAGAACTCTATTAAACAAGGTAGTCAGGTGGATGTTATCATAATAGTTAACATTTACCGAGCAGCACTATGTGCCAGGCCTGGTTGTAGGTGCTGGGGATACCTCTGAAGAGGACAGACAATAAGCAGTGAAAATACTAAATAAGTGAATAACTTCCCAATATAAAAGGCGATGTTAAGTTTGAGAATAAAAGTAGAGGATGATAAAAGGGAGTAAGGGTAGCTCATTGCATTTTTTTTTTTTTTTTTTGAGTCGGAGTCTCACTCTGTCACCCAGGTTGGAGTACAGTGGCACGCTGCTCACAGCCACCGCAGACTCAACCTGCTGGGCTCAGGTGATCCTTCCACTTCAGCCTTCCAAGAAGCTGGAACTACAGGCATGCACCACATGCCCAGCTAATTTTTTTTTTGTTGAGTTGGAGTCTCACTCTGTCTCCCAGACTGGAGTGCAGTGGCCGCTCCCAGCCACTGCAGCTTCGACCTGCTGGGCTCTGGCAATCCTTCCACCTCAGCCTTCCAAGTAGCTGGAACTACAGGCGCGGGCTACCACGCCCGGCTGATTTTTTGATTCATTGTAGAGATGAGGTTTCGCCTGCCCAGGCGGGTCTCGAACCCACGGGCTCAGGCAATCCACTCACCTCAGCCTCCCAAGGCGCGGGATTACAGGCTGAGCCACCAAGCCCGGCCTGACTGCTACTTCTTAATACTTCTCAGAAAAATAGGATTGTAGAATTGAAAGGAAGATCATAAAAAACAAAGAAAAATCTGAGGTAGCACATGCAGGTTTAGATATGTACATGTGAAAGATTAAGGAATAAGAAATCAAAGGAATTCTCCGCTGGACGTGATGGCCCACACCTGTAATCGTAGCTCTTTGGGAGGCCATTGTGAGAGGCGTTTGAGACCTGCCTGGATAACACAGGAGTTCTTGTCTCTTCAAAAAAAGAAAATTAACTGGCCTGTAGGTCCAGCTACTTGGGAGACTGAGACAGAAGGATTCCCTGAGCCCAGGAAGTTGAGGCTGTGGTGAGCTATGAGTGTGCCATTGAATTACAGCCTGATAACAGAGTGAGATGTTAGCTAAAAAAAAAAAAAAAAAGAAAGAAGGAAAGAAAGAAAAGAAAGAAAGGGAAGAAAGAAATTCTGGGTAAGGGTGAGGTAGAAGGGAGAGGTGTGGTCATGCTGGGCCAGGTTTTAGGTCTGCTGAATCGGATTTTCTTTCTGTGAAGTCTGGGATTCTAGCCCTGTGGCTCTCTTCTTCCCTCCCCAACCCTTCTTCTCTCTTCCTCCCCTCCAGGCAGCCCTTATGGAAACTCTGAAACTCTTTCTCTTTTCTTCCAGATGGGGAGCTCTGGCAGAAAGAATGTTCTGGCCTGTGTACAATGACTCCCTTCTCTCTGCCAAGGGATAAAGCTAAAATCTGCTTTCTTGGAAACCAGCTAATGTCTTTAGGAAGGATGACCCTAGTTAGGGAGAGACTGGGATTTTGAATAAAGAGAAATTAAGAAAATAATGTTCAGCATCCACAGGTACAGTGACTTATAAAGATATTAGGACCGTGAACACCAACACATGCTTTAAAAATGGACTCTCCTGCCTCTGAGAGATCTAATCTTAGGATCACATACTACATTGGTCCTCTTTGAATCTTAGCTATCTCCAAAGTGTTTTCCATACCCTGCTAGGAGGCAACAAACACGTATCTCACATTTCTTCTAAGGACAAATACTGAAAGGAATATACATGGAGCCCAGAAACATAATACAATTGATTTCCTATTGAACCCTCAGGAACCTGGCAACTATGAGAATGTGGTAAAGTCCAGAAAGTCCAGGACATTACCATAGTCTATAAGTAACTAGGCTGGGGAAAAGAATGGAATTTGGGGTGGGGTTAAGAAACCTGAGTTGTGTCCCTAGATAGGCCCTTGATTCACTGTGTGATAACCACCAGTCACTTTCTGGCTCAGTGTTCCAGCCTCTTCCCCTTCCCCCACCAGCCCCTTCCCCTGCCTGAAAAAAACAACACAATTTTGTTCTTTTTTGAGAAAGTTAAGCATGATTGTTTCTATAAAGAAATCTGGAAAATAGCCAGTCTCAGTGTAACAGTGAAAGATGATTTTGTTCATTTTACATCCAATGGAACCTCCTGGGTGGCATATAAAACCATGGGGACTGGAAACCCCTTGGTGTTTGTTGTGACCCTCAGATGTGAATGAAGTAGGCGGTCTGCTTTTGTCTTACACCTTCTGTCTGGGATGACCCTGTTCGTGTTGTTGACTGAGGGCCCTGGAGAGATATTTGGGAGATAACTGGGTAACACCCAACTAGGTCAGGGAATGAGTCAGGGCTCAAGGACTCGATACCAACCTCTCCCACTCCTGCCAGGAAAGCTCTGGGTGAGACACAGATGAGAGAAAAGCCGAGGGGCGGGCCTCACAGCCGCCTGCCTGCCCCGAGGCCTCTGGCTTGCGGTTTCACCCGGGTTTGCCCTGCAGCAGCTGTAACGTGTCTGCTGACACGCAAGCCCTGGACGCGCTGTCCCTCCCCCTTTCCCAAACTTCTGCTCAGTCTCAGAAACAGATGGCACATTCCACCCCAGAAGTGACTGTCGGAGAGATAAGAGGAAAGGGCAGAACAGAGCCAGGAGGAGAGGTAGCACTTCAAGAAGCACAGGGCAAAGTACCATACGAGAGACTTTCTGTCCAGGAGGTAAGTAGGAAGTAGAAACTGACCTCACCTCCACAGAAACCAGAATGAGAAAAGGGCAGAAGAATGATGACATGGCTGGGTGATACAGATGACAGAACACAGCTGAAGGATAAGGCTGAGGAGGCCTCTGCAGCACTGGCCTGGAAACCCGCCAGACTTAACAGCAAAATGGCAAAAGGTCGCGTTTCTTGTTTGGAGGTACTCAACACCTGCAAATCCATCTCACTTTCCTCAACACCTGAATTCCCCGTTTGTGACAGGTCTTAGGACTCTCTTCCTTTACAAAAACAGTTTTAGGCACCTACAGTCCACTGGTCACTTGTTTCCATATATAATTTCGGTTAGTGCTCACAACACTCTATGAGGTAAGTTTTATTATCCCCATTTCACAGATGGGTACACTTGAGACACAGAGGACTTAAATAATTTGTTCATAGAGTTTGGAAATCTTGAAGCAAGGTTTATATCAGTTGCCAGAGTCCCCATGGATTCCATTATACCAAGCTGCCTTTGATTTGAAGTGAAATCAAAGCAAAACGATACCCAAATAGTGGAAACTTCATGAGCAAGGAGCAGTAAAGAGGAGGTAATGAGCAATGAACAGAGAGCTCTGAATCTCTCAATAGAGGAATTTTTATTTATTTATTTTTATTTTATTTTTTATTATAAAGATGTGGAGTACAATGCAGGGTTAGGTATACAAACGTTGATTATGCAGGTACCCTTGTTGCTGCCCCTCCCTCCCCTAGCAGTTTCCCTCAACTGCCAATCCTACCTCCCCGCAACCCCAGAAATTTTTAAATCCTGGAATTGCTGGGTGTGCGCAGGCCTCCCTGCAATCTGAGATCCCAGTGCAGTCTTGGTACCCTCTAGTGGAAGTTTCCTGCATTCACACAGCTTCCCTTGCCTCAGCCCCTAAGAGTTGGGAAGGAAGCCCTCACCCAGTCACTGGACAGCCACCCAAAAAAAGGGTCAGCTGGAAGATAGGCTTCGTATGTCAGGGTTCAAGGAAGGTAGAGGAAGAGATACAGATGAGAAAGAATATGTGCTGGCCAGGCACGATGGCTCATGCCTATAATTCCAGCACTTTGGGAGGCCAAGGTGAGAGGACTGCCTGAGCCCATGGGTTGGAGACCAGCCTGGACAACTTGGTGAGACCTCGTCTCTACAATAAATCAAAAAATTAGCCGGGCATGGTGGTGCACGCCTGCAGTCCCAGCTACTTGGAAGACTGAAACAATAGGCTCTCCTGAGTCCAGCAGGTTGAGGCTGCGGTGGCCGCGAGCATGCCACTGTGCTCCAGCCAGGGTGACAGAGTGGGACTCTGACTCAAAAAAAAAAAAAAAAAAAGGAAAGAAAATGTGCCAAGCACTTGGTTCACAAGGGGTCCCCCAAAAGAGTCATTGTCAGTATATATGTAAGCTCAGGCGTTTGTGCATTTTGGTTTTGTTTTGTTTCAAGTTGGAATCTCACTCTGTCTCCCAGGCTGGAGTGCCATGGCACACTCACGGCCACCCCAGCGTCAACCTGTTGGGCTCAGGCGATCTTTCTGCCTCAGCCTTCCAAGTAGCAGGAACTATAGGCACATGTTATCACGTCTGGTAATTTTTTTTTTTAATTTATTGTAGAGATGAGGTCTCGCCAAGTTGTCCGGGCTGGTCTCAAACCTGCGGTCTCAGGCAATTCACTCACCTCGGCCTCCCAAAGTGCTGGGATTACAGGCTGAGCCACTGAGCCTGGCCTGTGCATTTTGAATAGGTGCTCAATACACAACAAATGGAACTCTGAGCTTTTAGCACTCTGGAGACTTTTTTTAAAATGGGAAAAATGAGTAATCAGAGCTGCAAAGTGACTTTGGGCAATGTGATATGCCCAAGGCCACAGGGCAAATCAATGTCGTCAGTGGTGGGTCTAGAATCCATGTCTCCTGCCTCCCAATCCAGAAGTCTTTCCACTATATCATATCTCTTCATTTGCTGTTTTAAGGGTTTTAGTCCTAAATTGGTGTGCATGTAAGAACATGGGGGCTGTAGGTATAACCAGGGAATTGTTTTTAACTTCATCTGCCCACAATCCACTTTTCATTCTTTCATTCAACACATACATGAAGTGCTTATTATTGCCACATCACTAGGTATCGCTTATCAAGTCTGTGGACCCTTTCATAAGGTACTCCAGCATAGGCGAAGGGGCTCCCAGGCTCCTGGAACTGCATGCCTACAGCCCCCCAGGGCACTCCTGGAGCTTCTTTCCCAAGTTTCCAGCACTAAATTGTTAGATTTATTTCTGTCTCCCTCCCCCTGTAGAGGTAATCCCAGAGAATGGAAGTGGGTTAGAAACAGATTACTCTGATCCAAGGGCTTTGCTCTCTCCTCCCTAAATATGGTGCGGGGGGTGGGGGCGGGGGTAGTCACAAATAGCCTGAAATTCCCTTTTAGGATTATTGCTTGATTGAGCCATCTGGGGCGAAAGTGGAGCAAGAAGAGGTGAGGGATCAACGCTAGGCCCAGCTTGAGCAGTGGGATGCATGGGCTTCTCTGGCTGAGCTAGGATGAGCAGTATCTCTTCCTAAACCTGCCTTTAGAATAAGGAATCTAGGGCAGGCAGAAGCTGGTGGAGGAAAAGGCTTTATCATCAGCAGCAGGGGTGAGCGGAAGGATGGACGGGAAGGAACAGCAGCCAAGAATAAGGAATTATTTGGGGGCTTGGAAACTTCCTGCATTTAGCTTCAACAAAGGGGAGAACTGCTCTCAGGGGGAGAGCTGACATGCTGGGCTTCCTGTGGATTTCCAGTTCATATCCCCAGTAGGAGCTCTCTTACTTCGGGGACACTGCACTCCCAGGGCAGGGATGTTATCTATGTCCAGCACAAAAAGTAGTTACACTTACCAGGATTCTGCTAGACTCCATATACCCCTTTTGGGGCTATCATGGGACTTGGAAGCAGGGTCTATAACTAGCCAGAGTGGAACCATGTATTAACTCACTTAATAATTTAATGATAATTCTGTAAGTTAGGTACTTAATTATCCCCTTTCGATATGTGAGGAAAAGAGGTGGAGCTCGGATGTAAACTAGTGCCCTATATAGCATTTTTTGTTTTTTTGGAGACAAGCTTGAGTGCAGTGGTGCGATCATAGCTCACTGCAGTTTTGAACCCCTGGGCTTAAGTGATACTCCAGCCTCAGCCTTCCGAGTAGCTGGAACTACAGGCGCATGCTCGGCAAAATTATTTTTTATTTTTTTGTAGAGACAGGGTCTCGCTATGTTGCCCGGGCCAATCTTGAACTCCTGGCCTCAAGCGATCCTCCCACCTTGGCCTCCCAACATGCTGGGATTACAGGTATGACCCACTATGTTTGGTCAAGGAACTATAACATTTTCTTTTTTTGAGTCAGAGTCTCACTCTGTTGCACAGGCCGTAGTGGCAGTGGCACGCTGCTCATGATCACCGCAGCCTCGACCTGCTGGGATCAGGCAATCCTTCCTCCTCAGCCTTCCAAGTAGCTGGAACTACAGGCGTGCGACACCACGTCCAGCTCATTTTTTAATTTATTGTAGAGACGAGGTCTCACCAAGTTGCCCAGGCTGGTCTCAAACCCCTGAACTCAAGCAATCCTCTCACCTTGGCCTCCCAAAGTGCTGGGATTATAGGCTTGGGTCACCGCATCTGGCTATAACATTCTTAACCACCATGTAAGAGCCATATATAATCAATTTGAGTGACAAAGAAGCTTTACTAACATTGTTAACTAAAGATCAGTTGAGAAGATTTCTCAGAAGGTTAGTATTCTTGTTTCTTCTTTAGCTTGAACACTTCTTTTGCTTTCCATATTCTCACTCCAAGGAAGGGGAAGGGAAGTACAATATAAACACATGGCAAGTCTATTACTTGCTTCAATCCAAGTACTATATTGTTCCGAATTAGATTCTTCCAATTCTCCAGAGGAGTTTTCCTTGTTCAAATGAGCTGTGTTTCTTCTAGAATGTAAGTTATTAGGCAGAATTTCAGAAGTTTCCATTTTTGATGTCATCTGCCCCAGGGAGGAAAGAAAATGTAATGTACTCCACTGCTCCCGGGCGGGGGGATCTCCTCTGCTTTGGGCCCCATTAAAAAGTTTCAATAAGCCGGGCTTGGTGGCTCAGCCTGTAATCCCAGCACTTTGGGAGGCTGAGGTGAGTGGATCGCCTGAGCCCACGGGTTCGAGATCCGCCTGGGCAACTTGGTGAGACCTCATCTCTACAATAAAAAAATTAAAAAAAAAAAAATTAGCCGGGCGTGGTGGCGTGCGCCTGTAGTTCCAGCTACTCGGAGGGGAAGGCTGAGGCGGAAGGATCGCCGGAGCCTGCACTCCAGTCTGGGCTACAGAGTGAGACTCCAACTCAAAAAAAAAAAAAAAAAAAAAAAAAGCGCGAGTCCAAAAACAGCAAGATAAATCCTTGCAATAATGCCATGTTGTCAGCAGGTGTCACTGTCTACTGCATGTACATCTCGGAGCCCCTGAGCCAACAAGGCCAGTCAGCACCACCCTCAAGGATGGTGTTTCCTGGAGGAAACCTCTGGCTACTTTTAAAGATCTTGTGAGATCCAATGAAATTTCTCACAAGACTGTTTTAATTTGCAAAAAACAAATCTTCTAAAACTTGTCAGTATTCACCCTAACGTTCTCTTTCAAATCCATCTCCTTCACATGCACTCACCAGTTTGACTTGGATTACAGGCTAGCGCAGCACAGCAGAGTGGTTGAGGACATGGCCTCTTCAATCCCTGCTCTGACATCTATCACCTGTGTGGCCACAGGCAAAATTATTTAACCAGGACTGGTTACCTAATGTGCGATGCTCAGCGCAAAGCGAAAATGAAGGCCCTTTGTTTAAAAGTTAAAACTCTCAAGATGGCAGCAGCAAGAGAGTGTCAGGCCTTGTGCAACTAAACAGGTCACGTGAGCAAGAACGTGGCTCTTATGTAACTTTTCCAAGCCTCCCCTTCTCCACTATCCTCGAGGTAAAATAAGGATAACGACAGCACCTGCCTCATGAACTCCAGAAGATTAAGTGGAATGATACGCATAAAACATTTATTGCGGTGCTTGACCCACAATGAGTGCTCGGTAGATAGGCGCTGTTGTTTTCATGCCCTCCATCAGACTCCAGACCTCTCCTCCCCCTCGTGCCAATCCATTTTGCAAGCGGCTGCCAGAGTAATCTTCTTTCCCACAGTTCTGATTATGTCCCTGCCCTATTTTTACAAAAACCAAATCCTCACGGCCTGCAGAACAAAATCCAAATCTCCCTGGTCTGGCTCCCTGGTCTCTCTCCAGAGTTTGGTCTCACAGCCCTGTGCCTCTGCTTACCCTGCTGGGAATGCTGTCTCTCCACAGGCATCTAAGTCACAGATCTACCTACGAATTGCTTACAATCTAGATTGGGAACACAGAGCATCACAAAAGGGATTTAGCAATAATGAAAGGCAGGAGGGGTCAAAAGGAAAAGTGTCATAAAGGTTCAGAGGAAGCAAAATGGTATTTTTTTTGTTTTTGAGACAGAACTTTTTGTTTATTTTTTATTCTGTTGCTAAGACTGGAATGCAGTGGTACAATACTGGTTCACCGCAGCCTTGACCTCCTGGGCTCAAGTGATCCTCCCACTTCAGCTTCCCAAGTAGCTGGGACTACAGGCATGCCAACACCGTGCCTGGCTGACTTTTGTATTTTTCGTAGAGGCGGAGTCTCACTATGTTGCCTAGGCTGGTCTTGAACTCCTGCCATCAAAGAATCCTGCCAGCCAGGCTCGGTGGCTCAGCCTGTAATCCCGTGCTTTGGGAGGCTGAGGTGAGCGGATTGCCTGAGCCTGCGGGTTCGAGACCCACCTGGGCAACTTGGCAAGACCTTATCTCTACAATAAATCAAAAAATTAGCCGGGCGTTGTAGCGCGCACCTATAGTTCCAGCTACTTGGAAGGCTGAGGCGGAAGGATCGCTGGAGCCCAGGAGGTTGAGGCTGCGGTGGCCAGGAGCGGCCACTGCACTCCAGTCTGGGTGACAGAGTGAGACTCCAACTCAAACAGACAAACAAAAAAAGAATCCTGCCACCTCAGTCTCCCAAAGTGCTGGGATTATAGGTGTGAGCCACCATGCCTGGCGAAATCTATTCTTTTTAAACAGGGTTTTTTCATTCTCTGCTTGCCACACATTTCTATCCACCATTTATGCACCCTTGTTTTGTTTACTGCTTTATTGTAGGCAGTTTTTCTAACATTCTTTTCATCTACTAACTATAATATGAAATTTACGTATTACTGAAAGAGAGATACAAATAAAGTATCATTTTCTGCATCCCCTTGATCCTTTCCCAACAACTTATACAGAACAGTATGTTCGTTTATTTGGTAGGCTTTTATGTGCAAAGCTGTGTACCGTACTTAGGATACTAAGATGCATCCAGAATAATTTCTGCCCTTAAGAAACTCACATTCCAGTGTGGGAGAGAACTGACAAGCAAACAAATGACTGCAACAGTCCCCCACAGGCTGTAATAAACAGATACACAACTGTCATGAAATCTACCTTCAAGAACAACTAGTAACAATGTAAAAGAGAAGTCTCAGAGGATACACAAACTGTGACAAGTAGACAAGGAAGGAAAGGGATCTTAACTCAGGCTCTCTAACCAAGGGGCCCATGGTTTGAAGAATTCAGATGGGAAAATGACTTCATCTTCATTTTCACTGACTCCTATTTGACATTTAGCATTTCCTTCGATTATAAATTCAGGCCACAATTCTTGTAACTTACCAGTAGAAATGCAGGTATAGTCAACTCACATTATAGTTGATTCAGATGCTTGAAATATTTACACTCATTACTACTTTGAATTTACAGCTGTTATTAGGCCCACTGTGAGACCCTATTATTTATTTCATTAATACAGAAACATACTCTAACATAACTTTGTGTTTCCAATATTTTGATAACTGTATATTCATATAACAGGGTCTCTCTCTCTTTTTTTTAACGTAAGGGGTATGGGCAGATCATGACTCCCAGGCATCCCGCAAAGTAGGAGGTCACCTGAGTGGCAACCATCACCCCCTCAAAAATTCATCTCATATTAGCAGTGAGGATTCAGGCTTCATCCCAAACTGTTATTTTCCTTAATCATAAGTTTAAGGCATAATAGGATATCTTTCAATAATATATATGTGGATGCATTTAAATACATTATTCTACCAGGCGTGGTGGCTCATGCCTGTAATACCAGCATTTGGAGAGGCCAAGTTGAGAGGGTTGCCTGAGCCCAGAGGTTTGAGACCAGCCTGAGCAACTTGGTGAGACCTTGTCTCTAAAATAAATCAGCTAATTAGCCAGGCATGGTGGCACACACCTGTGTTTCCAACTACTTGAAAGGTGGAGGCAGAAGGATCGCCTGAGCCTAGCAGGTCTAGGCTGTGGTGGTTGTGATTGTGCCTGGGTGACAGAGTGAAACTCCAACTCAAAATAAGTAAATAAGCCAGGCTCAGTGGCTCAGCCTGTAATCCCTCGCCTGGGGAGGCTGAGGTGAGTGGATTGCCTGAGCCCGCGGGTTCGAGACCCGCCTGGGCAACTTGGCGAGACCTCATCTCTACA
>CAUYQG010186547.1:0-13686 GCA_963574415.1 Tarsius wallacei
TATTTCCTACATTATGTGGTTTAGGACTCTGTATTGGTCATGCTTTGCCAGAGAGACAGAACCAACAGGATGTATATATGGATAGAGATAGAGACAGATAGACATAGGGGTAGAGATAGATAGAGATAAGAGATAGAGATACAGATGATACAGAGAGAGGGACAGAGGAAGGGAGGGAGGAAGGGAAGGAGGGAGGGAGGGAGGGAGGGAGGAGGAGAATGAAGGCAATAGTACTTATGAAAACAGAGTTTCAGGGAGAAGGCTGTGAGTAACAGAATTTTGTGTTCCAGGGAATGTCAGAACACTGGCTGGAAGAACTAAAGTGAGCACAGATTTGGTGGCGCTAGAGTTAATTCCGGGTCTAGGGTGAGGAAAAGTACAAGTCAAGCCTGAAACATTTGGGGTTGAAAAGCAAGAAAGTGCTGTAAGACTGAGTAGGTCTATGTAAAAGGACTAAGGAGCTGGCTTAAAGAGGCTCCCATTGCCCACATTTGTGTTGATTTGAGCATCAGAAAAAAATAATGATGAGGTGGAGGAGAGACGAAAAATCTTATCAGGTTCCACGTGCACAGGTGTGCGGGTGGGTACACTCAAAGCCCAGACTCCTTCATCACTATCCATTGCAACCATGTAACTAAAAAATAACCAAATCCCCTAATACCACTGACATAAAAAATAAATTCACAAATAAAATTAAAAATAATGATGGCTTTGTCTTGTAAAACAGAAGAAATCTGAGTCCATACTGATATTGAAGAAAAAGGGAGCAGAGGAAGCTCTTTTTTTTTTTTTTTTTTTTTTTTTTTACATAAGAGCACCAACCAATAAATGTAGAAGATACTTGGAAACTTTGCAATCATCAATCAACAATTGGTTGGGGTGAGGATAATCAATGCATGTTAATACCACTGAGAGATAGAGATAAGAGATAGAAATGAGATAAAGATGATACAGAGAGAGGAACAGAAGGAGGGTGGTTGTTGAAACAGGATGTTTGTATGGTCTCAACACAATACTTGTTCATTACAAATAGGAAAAGATACTTGTACAGTGGAGAAATTTGGCAGACAACATCGTAACCAAACAGCCTCACAAATAACAGGACAAAATTAACATCATGATGTTATGCAACCGGCAGTACACACACAACACTGCTTATGCAGTATTCGTGCCAAAGCACAAAACAAAACGACCAATGTTTAATCTGAATCTAAACATGCGGAAACAATCAAATAAATCCAGAATGAGAGACATTCTGCAAGATGACCAGCCCAAACTCTTCAAAAAGGTCAATGACAGCCAGGGTGGTGGCTCACTGAGACGGGAAAATTGCTTGAGCCCAGAAGTTTCTGACCAGCCTAGGCAATATAGCAAGATCTTATCTCCACACACGCACACACAAAATTAGTCAGGTGTGGTGGAGTGCGCCTGTAGTCCCTGCTACTCGGAAGGCTGAGGTGATAGGTTTACCTGAGCCCAGGAGGTTGTGGCTGTGGTAGACCATGACTGTGTCACTGCACTCCACCCTGGATGACAGAGTGAGACCCCTGGTGCAAAAACAAACAAACAAACAAACAAAAAAACAGACAAAAAAGGTCAACTATTTTGAAATTTCACAAAATAGGATGGAACATTCTAGAATCCAGATTAAAGGAGACTGAAGAAATAAACAATCAAAGACAATGCATAAACCACCTATTTGGGGTCTTGGATTACAAAAACAAGAACAATAAAATTTCAAAAGACTTTTTGGGGGACAATTGAGGGTTTTGAGTATGGACTATTTATTAAAAGACCTTATTCATAGGAGACACATACTTAAGTATTTAGAGTGAAGCATTTAGGCGAAATGTCATAATAAATAAAACCTTTCAAATTGCTCTACCAACACACACACACACACACACACACACACACACACACACATACACACACGTAGGGGAGAAGAAAACATGAGAAAATGTTAGGTATTCATTATATTGTTCTTTCAGCTTTTCTTTTCTTTTTTTTTTTTTTGAGTTGGAGTCTCACTCTGTCGCCCAGACTGGAGTGCAGTGGCTGCTCCCGGCCACTGCAGCCTCAACATGCTGGGCTCCAGTGATCCTTCCGCCTCAGCCTACCAAGTAGCTGGAACTACAGGCACACGCTACCACGCCCAGCTAGTTTTTTTTTTTGTTTTTTTTTTTATTGTAGAGATGAGGTCTCTCCAAGTTGCCCAGGCGGGTCTCGAACCCGCGGGCTCAGGCAATCCACTCACCTCAGCCTCCCAAGGCGCGGGATTACAGGCTGAGCCGCCAAGCCCGGCCAGCTTTTCTACAGTTGAGAAACTTTTCAAAATAAAAAATGTGGGTTGCTGAGTGCAGTGGCACACTTGTCGTTCCAGCTACCCGGGGACAGGAGGATGACTTAAAGTCAGGGGTTTGAGACCAGCCTGGGCAATATGGTAAGTTCCCCACCTCTAAATAAAAAATAAGTGTGAATAAAAGGCACATAATGACAATGGAAAGGGTGTTGAGGATCACACAACGATACTCCAAAGTGAAGTTCTCAGAAGCAGCAGCCTCAGAAGCAAAGTTTCTCTCTCTGAACATCTGCCTTCGTTTCTTACCCGCTCCTTCTCCCCAAGGCAAGTAATAGAAATTAGAATCCCACTTCCTCAAGGTATGTCATAAAAACCAAAATCTCTTTTCCCAAAAGCCAGCCATAAAACCTGAAATTATTTCTCTAACTTTATGGAAGAACTGGCCATAAAGAAATTCTCTGACCCATATTGTCTAATTGTAGGTCACAGGACCCCCTCTTCCAGAGATGGTCCCGCCCCTCTTGGAGGAAGGACTCTTGGAGGTAGGAAGGCTACACATAGGCCAAGAAGAATCTGAACAGGCAGGCTTTGCCAAGTTTTCCCCATTTAGTCTATTAGCATTATATCACACTCTTTTTGTCCAGTTGCAATTCTGCACAACTGTACATTATTCACTGAACCCAAGCACAAAAATGGGTGTCTTCTTCTTTACCTTTGGGTCTTCATTCCGAAGACTCCCGTCTCACATAAAACTATGATCAAATAAATTTGTTGTGCTTTTCTGCTACCTTGTTTTTGTTATAGGGGTGTTGGCCATGACCTTTATGATGGGGAGGAAAGGATTTTCCTCCTTCCGCCTCTACAAGGGCATCTGCCAGGCTTCAAGGGCACAGTTGATTTGGAAGAGAGAAAGGAAAATCAATTGCCTTAGGTCAAGGAGGTAACAGAGAGAAGAGAGATAAAAGACTGTCAATAAGAATGCGGTTGGAAATATAATAACCAAAGGGGGTAAACAGGGTCAAAGGAAAGTTTTTGGCTATTATTTTTAAAATAAGAGAGTTGTGTAATGGTTTGAAGGTAGAGCAATTGAGTGGAAATAAAGCAGTGAATGCCAATGAGAAGGAAGGGTCGGCCAGATAGGGAAAACAGTATCTTGGATGTGTTGGGGATCTCACTTTGGTCATCTGAGACACTTTCCCTGGGACTGGTAGTTGGAAGACTGTCCCCTTTCCCCTAGTTCTCCAGTTCCTCACCCTCAGAAAGCCACACTGGGCTTTCCTCTATGGCGCCAGAGAGGTCATTTCTCATTTTCCTGCAGCCACCCAACCCAGCATGTACAGCAGACTTCTACAGGAGTGGATTAGAGAGGCTTCTGCAGGAAAGGGCTGGAGAGATTTCTGCAGGCGTGGGCTGGAGAGACTTCTACAGGAATGGATTAGAGAGACTTCTGCAAGAATTTCACCTAATACTCATTTACTAATCACTCCCTGAAGAGATCACTGACACTGGAGATTCATAGAGGGGTATCTTACGCTGTTTATGTGTATACTGAACTCCCTGCTTAATTTTACTTAGTATCTTTTTATTTCTTGCAATCAAAGATAAGAATGTAATGATCTTACCACCACCACCCCATCCATGTAAACACAAACACACATACCAAATCCACTCTTTCTCCTCCCATTCTCCCAGTATAGCTATATTACAATTTCTGATTGAATCAGTCTTCACCATTTACATTCTTATTTGTTGTATTACTTTAATAAACACTTATATAATGCTTACTAAGTCAGGCATTAAGTGCTCTGTAAATACTAACTTCTTTAGTCCTTATTAGACCATATAAACATGATTTACAACTGAGCCATGAAGTTTGTGGAGATAACATTTCATTTCCTCTACAATGTTTCCTTTATAATTAAAAACAAAAAACTTTTCTCTCCCATTTTTAAGCTCTTTGTCTTTCTCCTCTACTTTCTGGAGGATTTTATCTTTTCATCTTTCTGTTGATTATTTTAAAACACTGCCATTATATTTTTGATTTCCAAATTGTTATCTGCTTTTTGTTACAATATTTCAATCTTGTTTCATAAATTCAATATCTTCCTGTATGTCTCTGAAGATATTGAGGTTTTGCTATTGTTGTTTTAAAGTTTTCTTTGCTCTTTGCATTATATCTATTATGTGTGTGTGTGTGTGTGTGTGTGTGTGAGTGTGTGTGTTTCTTCTTTGATTATTTTGGACTCTATGTTAAAAGCTTTCTTCAAATTTCTAGTGGTCTTTAGTTTTCAATTAATATTTAAGGGCAAAGTTCTAAAGAGCTTATTGGAAATCCTTTGTGTATAGGAAGAGCTTGACTAATAGTGGGCTTCAACCAGTCATTTTCTTGCTTCTCTCTATACAATATTAGTATCTAGTATCTACCTCTCAGGTCAGTTCAGTTCTTTGAAGATACTCATCCTCCAGTCTCCTGCCTGGGCAGTGAAAGTCTGTTTGCCTGGAGACCAAGCAGGGGAAGGAATTTAGAATAACACCATTCAGTATGGATAACTTTATTTTCATCAAAAACCTTCCATGCCGATAGCTGCCCTGTCCGATCCAGTTTCTGCAGGCAATAGACCTCCTATCAGTATGTTTAGGGGAGAGCGGCAGTAACCCACCGTGTGGGATGGGGAGCAGGGTACCTAACTGGGAGGAGTCTCTCAATATGCTTTATCAAGACTTTCAGCCAATGTTCCTGTTCTCAGCCATACCTTATATCTCTGCCTTAGAGATATCTAGTACTTTTACACCAAACTGGGTTGCCATGGTTGCAATAATTTTGCTTCTTGCTGACTTTTCCCTTCTGTCTTTCCCCTTTCAGTCTTCGGAGTAGGAGATCTTAATGTTTGGCCTTTAGCTCCATGAGAGTTATTCTGGAAGCAATTAAATCCTGGAAGTGAGGGATTATAGGAGTGAGCACGTGGTTTGATAAATTAGTTCATGTGAGGATGAAGTGGCCAAGGGCCAGCTTTCTTCTTGGCCCTCTAGGGTTCACTGAAAAATCACTGACATAAGACAGATTGATTAATAGGAGGAAAAACATACAAATTTAACATAATAGTCATAATTATTGCTGATTGCATATATCAAGACATATCCAAATTTTCGGAATCGCATACAAATCTCATACACTTATACACATATAACCCAAAGAAAGTCAAACATCCTTACATTTGACCATGTTTCCTGTATGATGTTAACAACTGAACAAACTGAATATGCCTCTCTTAGACCTCCAGAAGACCTGGTATCCGAAAAGTTAATTTAAGATAAAAAAAGATTGAATTTAGAATTTGAAATTGATTTTGGGAAGTTTGTCAAATATCAATGGTTTAACACACTTTATATCACAAGATAGGTCACCGTAAAATAAGTCATTCACTTAGGCAAAGTGGTAATTCAAAGATTTCAAAAAGCAAAAACCTTTACTCTTTGATACAGAGGAGACTAAGCTCCTTAAACAATCATAAGACCTAATAAAGACAGCATGATATGAACTGAATGTGTCTCTCCCTCTCTCCCCTTGTTTTGTTTTTGTTTTTGTTTTTGCAGTTTACTCAAAAGATAAACAAAAATCTTTTACTAACTTTCATTAATACTATATGAAAATCTTGCTCAAAAGCAAAAGTCTAATTTTACCTTTACATTAGTGTATTATTAACACCAAAAATAATTTTAATAAAACCTTATAAACAAATCCACCCAATCTCAATCAGTTTTGACCACCTGCTTTCAGAAAGCAGGTGGCAAACTTACATCACAAATCACAGAAAGAGAGTGAATTTCAGCCTTTTCTTTCTTTTTTTTTCTTTTTGAGTTGGAGTCTCACTCTGTCACCCAGACTGGAGTGCAGTGGTCGCTTCTGGCCACTGCAGCCTTGACTTGCCGGGCTCCGGCAATCTTTCCACCTCTGCCTTCCAAGTAGCTGGAACTACAGGCGCACGCTACCATGCCCGGCTAATTTTTGATTTATGGTAGAGACGAGGTCTCACCAAGTTGCCCAGGTGGGTCTCGAACCTGTGGGCTCAGGCAACCCACTCACCTAGGCCTCCCAAAGTGCTGGGATTATAGGCTGAGCCACCGAGCCTGGCCAAGTCTTTTCAAGAAGCAGTTTGGTTGTGTTAGAGAAAAGTTCAAAATAGATGCCAAGGAAACACAAAATTAAAAGAATTCACCATAGAATTTCACAAGGAGACCAATTTTACTTATATAGATAGCTTTTAATTTAGTCTCTGTTTTCCAATGGAACCAGTGAGCTCAGGGCAGAGCCCATTAAGGAATAGGGCCAACAAATTACTTGCAGTTTTTGGGGACTAATAATTTAAAAAGGCAAAATCAGGTGTCATTGGAAAGTAGAGTATTTAGACCTTTAAAATCAAGAATTTCATTGAATCCCTGGACCCCCAAAAGAGGGAAACACCATGAGACCATGCCACATAATGACACCTTTCTAGGTATTTAAACTGCTCTCTCTCTCTGTCTCTCTCTCTATTTATTTTTTTAGTCAAGACCTCGCCCTTTTGCTTATGCTAGCTCACTGGCTCACCACAACTTACAACTCCTGGGCTCAAGTGATCTTTCTGCATCAGCCTCCCAAGTAGCTGAGACTACAGGTATGCACCACTACATCTGACTAATTTTTTTCTTCTTCTTTTTTTTTTTTTTTTGTAGAGAAGAGATCTCGCTATGTTGCCCAGGCTGCTCCCAAACTCCTGGCCTCCAATGATCCTCCTGCCTTCACCTCCCAAAGTGCTGGGATTACAGGCATGAGCCACCATGCCCAGCCAACCACATTCTCGCTTGCCTAAATGCACAGAGAAATGAGTCAACTGCAGCCAGTCACTTCTAACATTGTAGCTTTCTCTTAGCTATTACATACACCAAAGTCAAGTTATTTCACAGTACAAAGTAATTTCTAGTACCCACCCCCACCCCCAAAGCCAAAGAAATCAGGTAACACAATATAAAAGAGAGCAGAGTTTTAGACCTGAGGGGAGCTTGCTTGCCCATGACTCTTGAAACTTCACAAGGAAAGCAGAAGGCCCTCCATAAAGGGGGTGAGTGGTGTCTTTTGGGGGGTTCCTTAAGGGGTCCAAGTCATTAGAAGTCTCCTCTAGATCTTCTCATGTACTGAAGATGGCAAAAAGGAGGGAGTAGTAGGGAGAAGTAAAAGTAAATGGAAGAACCATTTTTTTTTTGTGTGTGTGTTGGAGTCTCACTCAGTCACCCAGACCGGAGTGCAGTGGCCGCTCCCGGCCACCACAGCCTCGACCTGCTGGGCTCCGGCGATCCTTCCGCCTCAGCCTTCCAAGTAGCTGGAACTACAGGCGCGCGCTACCATGCCCGGGTAATTTTTGATTTATTGTAGAGATGAGGTCTCGCCAAGTTGCCCAGGCGGGTCTCCAACCCGCGGGCTCAGGCAATCCACTCACCTCAGCCTCCCAAGGCACGGGATTACAGGCTGAGCCACCGAGCCCGGCGGAGGAACCATTTTTAAGTAAGAAAGTGAACAGAGGAAACAAGCACATGCTTTTTGGTTTGGGTATTGTTTGTTTTGAAAGAAAAAAGGTTTTTTGTCTGATGAAAAAAAAATTCAAAGACAGAATCCAAAAAGAATAAGCAGAAAGGATATATACAAATATATACAGCTTGGATTTCAGCTATTAATTAAGCTGACTTCTAACCACAGAGCTCTTAAAAAACTATATTCTTCATTGTGAATCCCACATGGAATAGAAAGTAGGCAATTTGAATATACAGATAACTTTAACCTCATTTTAGATCAGATTTTTGTTCTTGAGTTTTTTCAAGAGAATTTCTAAGGCTAGCCATAACACTATTGTGCATCCTTTTAATTAGATCTTTCCATTGATTGTTTGGAATAAAAGATCTCTAAAATATTTTTTTAAATTTAGGAGTCAAATTTAAAGGATCCATCTTCTGGACATTGACAATTAGAATTTCCAGTGGTGGACTTATTTCAATCACCAGTCACCCCAATGGCCATTTCAGAAAACACTCTCCAAAATCTCCACTATACTCCCAGAAATGGGCTAAGATAGCAAAGACTCTTGTAGCCACAGATGGTTGAGGATGGTGTGTGTCTTCAGTAACTCACAAATTTGTGAAGGGTTGCCAGTCACAGACCTGTTAATTTGTGACACTAGAAAAACCCTCCTGGGATTGAATTTTCCTAAAACTAACTAGGCAACAAGTTTTGCAATGACAAAAGCTCCTTATGTATGCAAATTTTTTTCATGCGGTGCCCCCCTCATATGCAATGTTTTTTTTTTATTTTTTTTTGAGTTGGATTCACACTCTGTAGCCCAGACTGGAGTGCAGTGGCCGCTCCCAGCCACCATAGCTTTGACCTGTTGGGCTCCGGCGATCCTTCCACCTCAGCCTTCCAAGTAGCTGGAACTAGAGGCACGTGATACCGCACCCGGCTAATTTTTTGATTTATTGTAGAGACGAGGTCTCACTTGCCCAGGCGGGTCTCGAACCCGCGGGCTCTGGCAATCCACTCACCTCAGCCTCCCAAAGAGCGGGATTACAGGCTGAGTCACCGAGCCCGGCTATATGCAATGTTCTCATGATCGTTTGGCACACTCAAAACAAAACATAAAAAGCTCAGGTTCCCAGCCATTTTTTCAGACCGGCCACCTGATGTGATCCAAAAATCACATCCCTTAGATGGCAGAGACCAAGAGAGAGAGAGAGCTCCCATTTGGCCACAATTCAAGTTCTCAAGGACATAAAACAAGGTAACAGAGAACTTTATTCAGTATCTTTCTTTATGTACAACACAGAAAGACAGAGATTTAAAAAAAAAAGAAAGAAACTATTTCTAGGATGAAAGGCATCAAACAATATGAATATTCACACCACAAAGTACCAAAAAATACACCAGAGTTTCTACTCCAGAAAACTAACAACACATGGATCTTATTCTCCCGTTAATCAAACTTTTTTGCAGAGGAAACAGTGATTTTACCATCTGCTTGATAGGATTGCACAGAGAAAGGCCAGGAGCGTGACTGGTAAAGTCTTACCCTTTTGCTGGCTGATCAGGTTCCTGCATTCCCTTAACTGCAACTTCCAAAAAAGTTGAGTTTTGATCACCCTGCTTACTGCACCTAACTGAAGGAGCCATGGCAGAGCTGCCCCTTGGCTCTCTGAAGCCTCACTGAACATCTCTGACATGAAGCAGATTGTCTAACGGAAGAAAGGCATACAAATTTAATTTGCCATGTATACTTAAGCCCTCAGAATGAAGCTCCGCCCTCCCCACCCCCCAATGAGGTACAGAAGCTTATACACCATCTTGAGGTTCCCAGAAAGAATGTGGGTTCAGAGCATGACCCAAATCAGGTGTTAGTAGCAAGACAGATTATGTGAGGGAGAAAGGAAGAGGCCTGGCTAGAAAAGATGGTTTTGTTACGTAGATGGTAGCGGCCTTCAAAGAGAATAGATGGTAAATGTCTCCTTCTGATCTTTAAATGTCAGACTGTCAGTTAATCTCTCCTGGATCCAGACAGGGCTCCATAAATCCAGATTCTTTACAAATACATGTTTCTCCCACAAGAGACAAATTTGCCGGATAAATTGTCTTCTGGCCCTATGACAGCCTTTTCAAAATATGTCAAATAAATATATTTGAGGGTAAATATTTTTATTTCTTTCAAGGATGAACTCAAGGTGCCGCAAAACTCAATCCGTGGAATTTCTATTAACTCTTCTCAAGTGCCATGAGCCCTGCTACAGATAAGTTTGAACACACAGTCGGTGATCCAGAGTTAAGACTCAGGAAAGCCTTCCAAAGGAACATTTATATCCGCAAGGAAGAGTTTTCTCACAGAATATAGAAAATATCTTCCCCACTTGTTCTTTCGTTGAACACAAGATACTTGGGAGGTTTCCTCAAATGGATTTTTAGAACCTGAAGTCATATCATCTCAGGAAGATAGGAGGATTTACTCTCTTTCTCAACTGATACCTTACTGAATAGCTTTCCTCTGTCATCCAATGTCTACTTTTTCTCCCCCTTCACGATTTCCTTTTCCTATACAAATTGGTGAAGTTGGTCAATGTTCATTTATTCAAGGTCAGAAATGGACTAATGCAAAGATCAAAAGTGGTTTATTCTTATATTCAAAGGATGCTTATTATAGAGGTGTTATTTAATGACAAAACAATACAAATGCAAAGACCCTAAATTTCCAGGCAGGGGGAACTGACTAAATAAATTACGATACAATGATATGCCAGATAGCCATATACAGTGAAATAAAGTACCAAGCTCAAAATGCAGAACGGAATTCAAAAGTATATACAGATAAATGCTCTCAGGGTACACAATGCCAAATTTAACAATTTTACCTCTGGGATAGTGGGATGGACACAACAGAAGAAGGATCTGCATTTTACTTTACAGAGCTGGAAATTTTGTTTCCGTAAACACATAACTACTTTTTATCATTTAAAAATATTTTTATGTTTCAAAATTATGGTAAAATACACGCAACATAAAGTGTTCTATCATAATTGTTTTTAAGTTTATCTACAGCTCAGTAGTGATACGTACTTTCACATAAAAAGTAAGTGACACTACTTTTTATGAATTATGTATTATTTTACATATTTCACAAAATATGTATTATTTGAATGGAAACTTGGTATCATTATACATCATGACTTTCAAGTAAAAAAAGAAAGTAAATAAAATTGGTCATGAAGTGAACAAAGTATGTAAGAAACAGACCGAAACTTGGTAGTCTGAGCAACTATCATCTCCTGAACTTTTTTTTATCTTCCCAAACTGAAACTCCGTACCCATTAAATGAGTACTCCCTAACCTCCCTCCCTGCAGCCCCTGTCATTTGATTTTCTGTCTCTATGATTTGGTTTCAGGAATCCCATATGGATGGAAATACATAATATTTGTCCTTTTGTGTCTGGCTTATTTCACCTGACATACAGTCCTCAAGTTTCATCTATGTTGTGGCATGTGTCATAATTTCCTCCTTTTTTAAAGCTAAGTAATATTCCATTGTATATACACATCACATTTTGCTATTTATTCATCCATCGATGGAAAATAATGTTTTTTAAAGAAGATATCAGACTAAAGTTTTGTTTTAAAAAAATGAGTTCATAAAAGTTGAGGTCAGTCAAAAGGATATTAATTTAAATCTAGATGCTCAAGTTTTTTTCTTTATTCTTATTATAAAGATGTGGGGTACAATTCAGGGTTAGGTATACAAATGTTCATTATGCAGGTACCCTTATTGATGAGGTGTGCCTCTCCCTCCCCTAGCAGTTTCCCTCAACTGCCAATCCTAACCCCCTCCCTCCCCTAGCAGTTTCCCTCTACTGCCAATCCCTTTCTTATAGTACTATGCTAATTGTTCAAGGTCCACCTATGAGTGAGAACATATGGTACTCTGTTCTTCATTTCTGTGATAGATCACTGAGTATGATCGACTCTAATAGACGCTCAAATTTTATCTAAAGTGTTATTTGAAAGTAAATTTGATATCACTATACATCATGACTTTCAATTAAAAAAAGAAAGTAAATAAAATTGGTCATGAAGTGAACAAAGTATGTAAGAAACAGAACAGAACCTGGTCATCTGAGGCTGCAGGCCTGGCACTGGTGAGAGGATAATCCAAATAAAGGCAGGGATTCGGGGAAGACAGCAGGTCAGACAGGGGTTTCCAGTTGTCTGCAGCATCCGGTGGCTCTGGGGAGGTGCTTCCGGGGCTCTGTGAGAGTTGATTCAACCTTTCTCCTTTTTTAAAGAAAAAAAAAAAAAAAGTAATTATGGAGATGAGGTCTCGCTATGTTGCCCAGGCTGGTTTTGAATTCCTGGCCTCAAGAGCTCCTCACGCCTTACCTCCCAAAGTGCTGGGATCACAGGTGTGGGTCACCGTAACTGGCCTCAACCTTCTCTCTTGTAAGCGCATGGACCCTAAGCCAGGTTGCTTGCAACTGAATTGCAGCTCTGTTGCTGATTGGCTGTGCGCTCGAGGCAGGCTACTTAACCTCTCAGAGCTTCGGTTTCCTTACCTAGAAATAGGGAGGATCTCGCAGCGCCTTCGACTGTCCGGCGGGTCTGTCTCTTTCTTCAACAGTGTTTGGACTGAACAGACCCGGGGACTCCTCCCTCCCGCCTCCCACTGCCCTCTGATCTCCTCTCCACTGGCAACCTCCGAGACCACCTTCTCGGCCACCTCCTGTTTCTGGGACCAGCGACCACCGTTTCTGCGGTGAGCTCCTTCTGGCCGACCAACCCTGAGCTCCCAGGTTCGCCAGAATTATTCCACCGAGGTGGAGGCAGCCTTCCACCGCATGGTCAATTTGCATCTGCGGGCCTCCTACCCCTCCCTCTCTCTGGGTTTTCATTTCGACTGCCACAATGTGGCCCTGGAAGGCGTGGACCACTTCTTCCGCGAATTAGAAGAGAAGCAGCGAGGGTGCCCAGCCTCTCTTGAAGATGCAAAACCAGGGTGGCGTCCGCGCCCTCTTCCAGGATATCCAGAAGCCCTCTCCAGATGAGTGGGGTAAAACCCTGGATGCCATGGAAGGGGCCATGACCTTGGAGAAGAGCCTAAACCCTTTTGACCTTGGAGCCTAAACCCATGACCTTGGAGAAGAGCCTAAACCTGGGATCCGCAGACCCCCATCCCTAGGACTTCCTGGAGAACCACCTCCTAGATGAGGAAGTGAAACTGATCAAGAAGATGGGTGACATCTGGGCTGGGCGAGTATGTCTTGGAAAGGCTCACCCTCAAGCACGACTAGGTGCCCAGAGGCTTCTGAGGGGCCCCTCTCAAAGTATCAGGGCCTCTTCTACCTGAGCCTACCCCTCCAGCCACTAGGTAGCTTTTTAACTGCCCTAGACCAAATAAAAATAAAGCTTTTTGCAGGAAAAAAAAAATAGGGATGATAATGAATTACAAATGTCATAGATTTTTAAAGGAATTGAAAGAATTAATATATGTGATGGATTTAGAGAAGCATTTAGTACATAGTAAGCCCTGTATAACAATCAAGGATCATAACTGTCATCATCATTGCAATTATCATCATATTATTATTACATAGTTACTATTTTTAAAAAAACTTTAATAAAGACTTCATACACAGGCAAACAGAGAACACATTGTAGTTAAATGTTCTAATTTGCACTTCCTGATAAACACAGAAAAATACCTTTCTTTTTTTTTTTTTTTTGAGTTGGCGTCTCACTCTGTCGCCCAGACTGGAGTGCAGTGGCTGCTTCCGGCCACCGCAGCCTCGACCTGCTGGGCTCCGGCGATCCTTCCACCTCAGCCTTC